>PUFA01001252.1:0-40153 GCA_003508835.1 Eonycteris spelaea
CACAGACAAATTTCCAAAACATTATGCTGAGTGAAAGAAGACATATAAATAGGTACATACTTATGTAAAAAGGTTCCATTCATACAAAGTTCTGGAGCAGGCACAATTAATTTATGGTGAAAAAATGGGAATGGTATTTGCTTGGGGTGAGGGAATAGTATTTATTGGGGATTTACCAAGAATGACATGATGGAACTTTCTGGATTGATGGACATATTCTCTATTTTATATAGGGATTTGGATTACCTGAGTGTGCACATTTATCAAACTTATCAGTTGGCACAACTAACTATATTTCCAGTTGTATTTGTAAATTTATGCAAAAAAAGAAGAAATAATTTTTTTCTTATTTAAAAAAAAGAATTTTTTTTTTTTATCAAAAAAGAAATAAAAAGAAAAAAAAACAGATACTGACTTCCAGTTACATATTGAAGTGTGTACTTATGTCTGCAGTCTACTTTAAGATGTATTTTAAAACATAGATGACTATATGGCTAAATATGTAATAAGGCAAATACTGTAAAATGTCCCCAGCTAAAAAAATAAAAAGAGTAAATGACTGATGTCATCATCTGCTCTCAGAACCTTCTGCCCTTCTGCCTCCACATACAGGATCAGAACATAGAGCACTCCCATCAATATCATCTAATTTTTTTGAAAATCCCACATTGAAAATAATATTCTTCCCAATGGAAGCTTAAACTATTTGAACACCACTGAAAACAAACCTATTAAATTCCTGATCATGTGCAACTGTGCTGAAGTTTATGTTAATTATAAATAAAATATTGGTGAGTAAAAATAATAGAAATAAGGCAGTGTACATGTGTTTTAAAACATCAACTACTAATGTTTACTAAAATCAAAAACTGTAGATAGACCTCTGTTCTACATGTGGTTAGTCGTTAATCCATATATATCAACATGTAGAGAGCAATACATTCATAATTCTATGGTTTAGACCTTTCATTATTTCAAGATGGTTTTACCTCTATCATCTTATTTAAGTTTTTTAATTAAATAACTTCAACTAAACTATTAATTAAACTGAGCGCTATTTTTTTAAAGCAATAATAATTTCTGATATATCCAGCTCTTGAAGGGGAAGACAGAGTTTTCAATTTCATTTGATGTTTTAAATTTTGTTTTATTCTTTCTTCAGTTAAATTTAATGAGCAATATTTCAGGCAGAAAATGTTGCATGCCTGTCTTTCTTATGGTATCAGGGTCCCACCAGGAAACAGATGACATGCTTAAGTTACAATATTTAAGAGTTGTTTAATGCAAGGGCTATTTACAAACATGTAGGTTGCATATAAAGAAGCCAGAAAATATAGCACAGTACCTAGGGCTAGTAACAAGGGCCTGGACCCATTACCATTACCTACTTACCTTAGGCCCGAAAACTCTTAGAGAGGGAACTGTTACTGAAACCTAGAACTTAGGGTTGTTGACTGGTGCTAAGACATAGATGTCTTGCTATGGTCCTGTAGGAAGAAAGCTAAGAAAATAAATCCACAAACTTGCTCTCTTCCCTCTTTCCAATCTTCCCCCATTAGCAAACCCCAAAGGTAAGCCAGACAGCAAGGTAGTTTGTTTCTCGTTCACACAGGTCCACCTTCTAGGGCACCCAGCAAGGATACTGGCACACTCAGTGTCCCTGAAGTGTGGTGACTGGGTTCCTCTCATATCTGTATCCTCTACACATAACAATGGCTTAGCTAAAGTGGGATGGAGTGATTCCTCTTATTGTTGAAAAAGAGCTCCTCAGTGTAATCTATGGAGAATCAAAAGAACAAAACTATAGCTTTTGTGATATTCCAAAGCATATCAGTTAGGTTTAATTCAAAAACTGCTAATTTGATGCTTTCTCAAAATAAGAAAATTATAAATCCACTCAGGAATATTTTCACATTCTAAGTTAAGTTTAGAATTAGAAATTGCTTTTGTTAATTTAAAGTATTTTTTCTTTGACTTGTTCTGACTTATGTTCATCTTTTGGACCTGTGCACCAAATTGAAGTCTCACTTTGGACCTGTATTTTTGTATTTTTTTTCCCCACAGCTTCTTTCTATTTCTTTATTTTTTCTCCTTCTTTCTCTCCTTTCCCTTTCCCAATCAGTGGTTAGGTCTTAGAGGTAGAAGTAACTTGGAATAAAATTCAGGAAATCAAAACTCACTTTCTTATTTATTCAGTTAAATGACAACTACTGTAGCATTCACTCAATGTATTCACGATCATTTTTTTTTCTCTCCAGGTCTATATACTCTCCAATCCCCAGCCCACTAGATTTTCTCTCATAGAAGTGAGGGCAAAATTAGGCTACATTCCACATCCCAAACATAAATTATTTGACATTAGAGAAGGGAAGGCCCAGTGGCCTGTGGTTTCAGTTGCCTTCAAGTCTTTTATCTTCTCCAGGGCTGTGTCCAAAAGGAACATTTGCTATCTTTTATCATATGACTTGTATCATATTTGCTCTCCTCAAGTCCCGCTTCCTTTTTACTAATTTCTACAAATAGTTCTTGTTCTACCTACCTTTCCCCTATCTTTTTGTGTCAAAAACTCATTGAATAAGTATCCACCAGACATGGAATTGCATCAACCACAAATAAAGCCTCCTTCTGGCTAGACCTCTCCTTTAACATAGTACAGCATTTTCCTTGTTCTTATTTTCCCATTCCACTACACCTGCCCCACTGTGTTTGCCAGAATTCTCTCATCTTCCTGCCCACAAAATTATTTTCTCACTCCCTTTGACTCTAGTTCATAATCTCTTCTTAACCTTGCTTAATTTGTATCTACCTGCTTTGTTCACTAAATACTTATATATCATGCTTGAAGTATTTTATTTCATGCTAAATTATTATACTACTAATAATTGTTTTCTTTCTATAATTCTTTATGGTTATGATTATCATCACTGTAAAACCAATTTGTGTATTTAATCCCTAAACTAAAAAATAAGTTTCTGGTAACTTAGACTGTCTGCTGTCTTATATATTAAAGGAATACTGAAGGGGCTATCTTGCCTGGCTCCCCAACCTTGCAATTCAACATCCTGGAAAACAGGATTTTTTTCAGTACACATTGTGTATTGATAATAAAACTAGGTATTAAGTGCTCTGAACATGGGGACAAATAACACAAGAGAAGTACTAAATTAGAAAAGAACTATACAGACAAAACTACTGGGAAAAACAACAAATATTTGACTTGGTAAATTGGGCATTTGCTTCCTAAGAATTGAAAGCCATGAGAAGACAAAGCAAAATGAAGGGACTTGTTGGTCCAGGACAGAAAAGAAATCACAGCCTCTCCTCCAGGTATGGACTAAATAGCTTTACGGAGGAAATAGGTTCAAGTCTGATTGATGAAGAATTATATCAAGTCCAATATACTCAGCTTTGGACAGACTAGTTCAATTCAGCCCATAATCATATTAATAAACTTACTTGGTGAGAAATGGGAATGTGAACTCCATTCTTGTTTAGTCCACTTTGTCTGCCTTCCAAGGTTCTCTTGATGTTGGTTCTTCATGTGACCTGTTAAGAAATGTGGTAGCTTCAGTGAATAATTTTATTCATTTTCTTTAAAAAAGCAAGTGATTATATTTCATTTTATAACAAGAGAAAGTCATGGCAAAGATGGATAAGTTACGGGGTTTTACAGATTGTAAAGTTCTTCCCATGATAAATGTTATTTCAGACAATAGAGTGCTTTTCTTTAACAAATGAACACCAGCAGTTTTTTGGACCAATTTGGTATAAACACCAAAAAAGAAGAGTGTAGTTTACAAAAGGAATTAGAAATATCAGCCATGAACCCTTTTGCTGGTAAAAGGTGGAGTGTCAATAAATTTAAAAGATATTATAAATTAAAATTATTTACTCTTTAGAGATTCAAGACGATTATTTCTTCATATGTATGTTCTCATATACCCAAAGCCTGGCATTTGATTTTTTTAAAATTAATATTATCACCATTATTACTCATCATACATTGTGTACATATCATGAATATGACTCTTCTACTAACTGTGTGTTTACTTTCTCTATCCTCAGAGCACTTATCTGTGACATGGGGATTAAAATAATACACACTTTCTGAGTTGTGTTTAAGAATCAATGAGCTAATTTATATAAGGTGCTTATAACAGTACTTGATATTTACTGTTCTCAGTGACAGCTATTATTTAAATAACTGTTATTATTGTTATGACTGTTTTTTTTTCATGTTAGCTCATCTGTGAAGATTAGATTAAGTGTTTTTATTACCCTAGTTTATAGATGAGGAAAATGAAATCCTGGTCAGTTAAGCAACTCTTTGAAGATGATACGGCTGGTCAAATACAAGCTTGTCTGAATGACTGTGTTAGCAAATAGATCTGAATTTTATTAATACTGGGCTAAATTAAAATTTATTATTTTAATTGTGTTGAAAAATAGATTGTGTTTGGTGCATTTATTCATTGACACTTTCACTACACACACAAAAAAGATCTCTGCCTCCAGGCTTCTTTCCTTGGCCCCATTTGTTTTTCCATTCTTCCATTGCAAGCCATCTCTTAGCAATTAGAGGTTTGTAGAATCGGGAAGGGCAGAGTAAGTTGGCGAACAAGCAGCAGAATTAGGATGAAGGAGAGTGCTGATGCTCTTTGTCAATTTATAATCATAAATCAAATGCTTCAACTCAGCGATACGCGGCATTCATCTTATAAATCAATCTGGCAAGGTATCAGCTTTAAAATCTGGTTTACACTGAATCAGGAGTGGAGTTTACAGCTAATATGCCAACAGGACACCTGTATATGGAGTGGCCCTTCTTAAGTTGGTTTAAAAGAGTGTCTTGCTTGACTGCCTTTTCTCCATGACACTGTTCTTTCTTGTTACTTCATGCAGAAAAAGAGGTGAGTATCGAGTCTACTCTCTTCAGAAAACTATATATTGTAGAATGATAACATTGTTTCTTATTCTGAATGATCACTTCATAACAGGTGTATTGAATCATGTTCTTAATGGGAGAAGTTTTAATATCTGTTTTTATACTTTTCGCTCTACTATCAGTTACTTAAAATATGCACTCCCACCACTAAAGCTGACATAATTTTTTCTTAAAAAGCCACCCATGATGCCTAATTGCCGAGCACTAAAACTTATTTTTCTTCTTATCTTTTGCATTGCTTCTCCAGCATTTGACCATATAGACCATTCTTTTTCTTGAAAATCTGTATTCCTTTTGGTTCCATAGCATTCCAATTTTTGGACTTTTGCTCACCCATCTTTAGACTACTCAACATCAAGAGTCCTTTGTTTGATAAAATGAGCTGTTTTTGTTAACTTTCTAGGGTAGGCACAAATATTGGACTTCCCAAAGATATCACATCCTAATCCCAGAACTTGCAAAATTGTTAACTCACATGGAAAAGGGTAATTTGCAGAAGTGATTATGTTAAAAATCTTTTAAATGAAGAGATTATTCTTGAATTATTCAGGTTGAGTTCAATGTAATTTCAAGTGTACTTATAAAAAGACAGGAGGGTCAGAGTCGAGTAGTAGATGTAAATGATGGAAGCAGAGTCAGAAAGAATGAGACAGAAAGAGAGATTTGCAGATGATAGAACATTGTTGGCTTTGGACATGGTGATAGAAGCCATAGCCAAGGAAGTGGGTGCTCTCTATGAGCTAGAAAAAGGCATAAAAAATAGATTCTCTCCCTTGAAGCCTCTAGAAGTAATACAGCTTGCCTACACTTGATGTTAGTATTTCTAACCACCCAAACTCTAAAATAATACTTTGTTTATTTTGAGCCACTGAGTTTGTGGTGACATGTTGCAGCAAAATTTGGAAACTAATACAATTATCTCTCTAATTTTTTTTTTTATTTCTCACTCTGAAAAATTCTCCCAAATATCAGAACTGACTTTTTGAATTGCCTTCTAGACATCTCTATTTTGATACTTCACCAGTATCTCAATCAAACCTGGTCCAAACTTAAATTAATCTTTCTCCCCAAATTTTTTCTCCTATGGATTTTTCTGACTATAATCATTCACTCATTTATTAACTATTTCATTAATTTATTTATTCACAAATCAAAACATTTAATGAGTCTCCTACTATTGCAGATACTTTGAAATTCTTAGAATGCAGATGTGAACGAATGGCAAAATCTCTGCTTGGATGAGGATTGCATCTAAGGAATATATAGACACAAACGAAAGCAACAAGTAAAATAGTTCCATTTAGTGAAAGGTTTGGAAGACATTCAAGGCAAAGTAAAGGTAGGGTGGGGGAGGTGGTGATGGCTACTTTAAACAAGGATGTCATAGAAGGCCTATTTATGAAGGTGATGTGTGAACATAGTGCTGATTGAAGAGGAGCAAGAATAAGAATATATGAAGGATAACATTCTAGGCAGAAAATACGGCAAATAAAAAACCCTGAAAACGGGAATGAAATTGCATTGTTCATGTTTAAGCAATTTCAAGAAAGACTGGAGTAGAGTGAGCAAAATGAAAAATGTTAAAGAAATCAGGGCAGAAAGACAGGCAGAGATTTTTTCAGTCATAGGTAGGAATTCTGATGCTTTTTCTAAGTGTGATGAGAAATGGTAGAGAAATTTCGAAACAAAGGGAGTGATGTGATCTGATTTATAGTTTAAAAAAAATCACTGTGCTGCTCTACAGAGAATAAAATAAAAGAGAAAATCCAGTTAGTAAGGCTAGGTAATGAGTGATAATGGCTTCACCCAAGATGGTAAGCTTTGACTATGGTAAGAATCAGGATATATTTTTGAATGTAGAATTGATCATGAAACTGTTTTCAATATTGCTGTATAAGAAATAGTCAAGATAAACTGAAATTGGAAAAATGTAGTCACTATTTATTGAAATGAATTGAAGTGCAAGAGTAGCAAGTTTGAGAAAAAATTCAAATGTTTGGTTTCTGATTTGTTAAAATTTACATGCTTTTAGACATCAAAGTGGAGACATCACATAGGTAATCAAGTATTATGTAAGTTTGCTTCTCAAACAGACACCTGAACTGAAGACGAAATTTGGAAATTATCGGGATATAAATGATGTTCAAAACCACAAGACTAGATTAATTCACTTAAGGAAATACTGAAGATAAAGACTAGAAGAGGTTGGAGGGATGAGCCCTGGGGGGCACCAATATGAGAGGTAAAAGAGGAGGAGAAGTCAGCAAGGGGGATTAGAAGGAGCAGCCAATGATGCAGGAGGAAGCCAGGAGGAATGTAGCTCACACACCAGATGAAGAATTTTTTTTTTCAAAACAAGGAATGGTCATCTTTATGAAATGCTCTTGAATATTTTGTAAAATAAAGACAGATAATTTAGCACTCCATTTGGTAATATGGGTTGTATTCACCATGATAAAGAATTGTTCCCATGCAGCAGAGATGGAAACTTTTGGATAAAGAGGGTTAAATGGGGAAAAAATCAAGAATTCAAGACAGTGAGCATAGAACACTCTGTGGTGTTTTACTATAAAAGGGAAAAGATATATGGCTCATAGCTGGAAAAAGACATGAGATAATGGTAGATTCTTTTTTAGTAATGGAAATATTATATCTAAGGTGGGGAATTTTATAGCAAGTTTATATGATATTAAGAAGATTCTCTAGATAAATGGATAACTTCCAGAGTAAAGGACCTCAGGTGGTAAAAGAAAGAAGATTTCCCTGTGTAAGTATAGGGGTTATTATATTATCACTTTTAGAAGGTAGCAGAGAGAGAATATCGTTATGATAAAATAGGTTATAGATTTGATGAGAATAAAGAATGTGGATATATTGGAGGGTTGGAGAACAGAAAAAAATTGTTAGAAAAATAAAGATCGTAGAGTAGCACAATTTTACAAGCAAGATGATGCATGTTTGTTTAGCCACTGATGAGACACATTTGGTAAATGGCTAACAATTCCTGATAGAGATTTAAGAATATTTGAAAATTATGGTAAATAGATATCTGGAAATAGAGAAGGGTTGTTATGAGAGCTTGTGAATGTTTGAAGTTAGTATTAAACATAATTCCCCATCATGAATTAGGCTGGATACCTGATGTACAATGAATATGACTTCTAAGAGAATGAGCCAAATATTGTGATATGGGGTAATACAATTCAAAGACCTATGATATTTTGTAAAGAATAGAGGTAAAATTATCAGCAACAACAAGGGCACCTATTATTCTACCTCAAGTTTCTTTAAGTGCAATTTAAAGAGCTTCGAAGATGGCTTTGTTCTGAGGAAACAGCCTGATTTTATAATTGGAGCAAAGAAAGTGAAAAGCAAACACTGAGATGAATTAAAGGTTATGAAAGATTTTTGTGCTGATGAGAAGCCACTAGTGTCAGAGGATATGGGACTGGGGATGGAGGAAGTGTGAGAGATGAAATCAGACTTATACATATACAGAGCTGGATGGAGAGAAAATTCTGGATGATGAAGGATGACTTGAAGAGATTTGGCTTTCTGGTAGTAAACGATAAAGAAACAAGAATGGGAGGGATGTTGGTGGGATGAGAGGAGAAATGATTTAGTTCCTAAAATAGTCTCTTAAAAGAAGGTAGGGATCAATTCTATTGAGACTTATACTTGATATCAATGGCTCTGAAAATGTCAAGCTGTGTTTTGTAGGTATTGTCTATACCTGGAGCACCCTGAGCCCTGTGGATATATTTTATATGACTACGTAGAATCATGCCAGGCCAGAGGAGTCACTAAGAAACAGGTGCCCTTATGTCTAACTTGAATCTGCTTTTGGGTAGCAGTGTCATGGCCAAGGAATAGGGTGATCTTATACAGACTTCCTTGCCCAGGACTTCCTCTTTCTGTCCCAGACTCCATGGTCCAACTTTCTTCTCAACTTTTTTCATTTTAATACCTCAAAGACATCTCAAATTTATCAAGATCAACAAACCACTCATGATCCCCATACCCTTACTACCTCAAATTTGATTTCTCATTTAGTGTCTTCTATCTTATTGAATGGTTACAAACCAGAAATTGAAGTCATCCTTACCACCTTAATACCACCCATATCTGTTGCCTAGTCCTGCTGACTGTATCCTACTACACTGTACCCTCCAAATCTATTCACTTTTTCACTTCCAGCACAAACATCTTTCACAGATTACTACATATAATAAGCCACCATCATTCTTTCCTCCTGTTCTAACAACCTCCCAACTGGACTTATACTTCTATTCTTTGCTCCTAATATAACTGACAGATTGGTCTTTTTAAAACAATAGGCCATATTATGTTTCTCCTTAGCTGAATATACCATTCAGAATTTCAATGTACTTAAAAATACATTTCTAATTCCTTGTCATGATATATAAGGCCCCAACATGAACCAATATCAGTCCACAAAACCCACAAGCTGATCTTTATTCTGATCTTCGATTATAAGTTTATTTCAAACATTGGGCTTTTGAATCTGTTATTATCTTCCTTTCTACCTAGAACTCTCAGCTCCAGATTTTTTCAAATGGCTGCTCCTTTTCTCAAAATTCAGGCCTGGAAACAGATGCCATCTTCTCAACACAGCTTTGTCATAAACAGTAATAAAGTAGCCTAGCTTAATTCCCTAGCGTATTTAGTCACCATCACATTACTCTGTTACACTTTCTTCCATCCTTATTTGGATTTAATTTCTTTACTTGTTTAGTTGTTTATTATCTATATCTTCCTAGAATATAATTTCTATGAGGGCAGTAACTTAATCATGCACCTGCAAATATGCTCTAGTGCCTAGAAAAACGCCTGGTATATAGCCATTATTCCATATTTCTTGGAATAAAATAAATATTAAAAATAAAAAAAGGTTTCTACTGTTAAATAATTTCATTCCCCATTGAGTATATATATATATATATTATATAATATATATTTAATTATCACAGATTTACCAAATCAAAAATGTTAATGTATCACTATTTAATGTGCAACTATTTAATTAAATTGCTCCTTAAATCTTTTTAGTTTAACGTTTTTGCTTTTGCCCTTTTGCCAAGAATGTTACTCTGATTTTTTTGATGAAATCAGCAAAATACTTACACTCTATCATAAATAATTTCTAAGGTCGTTTGAAAAACAACCTTCTTTTCAGTGTGCAAAATTCCTTCTTCTTTAAGATAAAATCATAATTTAGGTTTAAATGCATCTATTTATGATGGACATATTTCAGAATATTTACTTAACTCTCTTTAGAAAAAAAATCGCTCATCCTATAACTCTACTTGTATACCACACACCTATACACATATTCTGCTAAACTAGCTTTTTTTAGAGGTCAGTGTACATTGCAGGAACATTCATTTCATAGTAATACCACTTATGAGAAAAATATGTTTTGTTTTGAAAGGATTACTCTTTTTTCACTGTAAGTTGGTATATAATAGACTCATCTCAAGGTCATAATTGAATTCTCCTCTAGTTGTGAGAACATGTGCTTTTAAATGGAAAGCTTGTACCAAATTTAGTAAGGGAAAATTAAATAGATGACATTAATTTCCTATAGTCCCTTGGTGGTATATCATCATTATTCTCATGGCTTAAAGCTGATTCAGAAAACAAATAAAAAAGGAAAATAAATAAATTTGTAGTTTATAGTGTACCACATGCCTCTTTTTCATTCTAATGTAGATTTTTTGTGTTGTTTTTGATCTCTTTTTTGGAAAAGGAAATAAAAGCTCTTTTTTTAATTTATTTCTAAGGCTTGTAGTATAATAATTTTCTTTCAAATTATAATCATCTTATATGTCATATACTTTTGATTTCTGAATCTACAAATCTATAAACATTTGAGATCTTCACTATGAAGCAAGATTGGTTGGTCCCACAAAGCAGATATTCTATATTTTGTTATCAGGACTCTGTAAGAATTCTAGAGTTGGAGTTCCCTGTTTCATCTTACCTAAAGGGTAGTTACTTGGAAGTTTATGGAGAAAATGTGAAAATGAATAGACATAAACCTAATTTAAAATGGAGTCAGGAGGCTAGAAGAGAGAATTTTCATGCACCTGTCACCTCAAACACACACTATTGACCCCAATAAGAAGAGAGGTATCTTGCATGTCTGACAGGAAAGAATTACTACTTTGCTAACCTCATCAGGAAGAAAAGATTCCTCCTTGACCAGTAGTAGCTTCACCCAATGGGAGACTTCCATAACTCAGCCAAGAAAAGTCACTCTACTTCAAACTTTCAGTTTTCTCAAACGGACTTTTCCATTTGTAACAGTCCCTCTCTAGTCTATAAATAGCATTTCTCTTCTTTTTTTTTCTGGACTTGCCTGTGATTTACTATTAGACCACATATTCGTCTACATTGGATTTTTTGTTGTTCCTGAATAAACCCATTTTTCTAGAGAAATATCTGGCTGATCCTGTTATGGTCAACAGGGTCGTATTATTTCTGAGGTATTAAAACCCTATTAACAGTTTCAAAATGACTAAAATTCCATTGCCAGAAAAGTTATATGTTAGTTATAATTAATAAAATAGTTGTAAATAAAACAAATTTGAACTAAATGTTTTTTCTCTAGAACTCTTAGTTTAATTGGATTTCCCAGATCAAGTACAATTTGAAATGAGAATGTAGAATTTCCAAGTCTCCTTGCTCTGAGTATGGTTCAGAAGATTAGGATTAGTGGTTGTAATTTAATTTATAATAATATATCAATAATTCTTTTTTGTGTCCTTCCAAAATACTTGTGTAGGTGTTGAAGGAGGAGAAAGGCAATCATATGTTTTTGCAGAAAGTGCAATCCCATGCTATTCTCAAAACAATAAATATCTTTCTGTGCACTAAACAACTCTTTTCTGCTATAAAGTAAAAGAATGATTTTTGAAAGAAATATTATTATCTGCAGTTGGAACATATTAAAGTGCAGCTGAAATTCCTGGTAGCTGGTCTTTCTTTCAAAAATACTTCAACTCACTTTGTGTTTATTTTGAGGGAAACCAATATTTCAATTAACACTGGCAAATCTGAAAGATGATTATCAATTGAAAAGGGGGAAACAACCTATATTTCAGATACCAAACCTATCAGTTACTTTTTTCTGTGTAACAAACTTGATGGTTTAAACAACAACCATTTATGAAGTAATTTGAGGGTTAACAGTTTAGGTAATGCTCATTTGAGCAGTTCTTCTGATCTATCAGGATCATTTATGCAATTGTGTCAGCTACTATATTGGCTATAGTTTGGATTTTCTCAGATGACTTCAATAATGGACAGTTCATCTCTCCTCGTTATAGTCTCTAATACTGCAGCAGACTTTTGGGCAGTGTTCCAAGAGGTCAATCCCAAACATGAAAAATCTCTTGAGTTCTAACCTCATAACTGGTATAAAGATAATTCACCTAATATACTTCCAAAGCTAATTCCAGGACCAAGGGGTACAGACTGGTAAGTCAGAGGAAAGGAGAGTCAGAGGTGGTAAAGTGGATGGTTCCATGGACAAGATATCCTGACCTGAGAATAGTTTAATTCTGGAGGTCAGAGACTGATGTCTTTCAGGCTTGATTATATATCCATAAATCTTCCTGCTGTGTTCTCACATTAATATGTAACTTTTCTATTTAATTTGTTTTCTCATGTGGTATGTTGAGAAATTTCCTGATCAATGTATTTGACTGTTGTTCAGCGGTCCTCAACCTTTTTGGCATCAGGTACTGGTGCTCCTAGATTATCTGAGATGGTGCTAAGGTAGTAATGCTAGCACTGGAGAGTGGCTGCAAATACAGATGAATTTCCCTTGTTCACTGTCGCCCACGTCTGCTATGGTGCCTGGTTTCTAACAGGCCATGAACTGATAACGGTCCATGGTCCAGGGATTGAGTACCCCTGATTTATATTACTTATTATGAATTGATAAATGGGCATTCAGCTCCACTTAGCTCTTCCTTACCCTTTTTTTCTTTCCTTTTCTCCCTCCCATTATAATAGTAGCTTCTTTCTTCCTTGGAACCCTAGGTTTTATGGCACCCAGATTTTGGGGGTATGTGTTCTATTCCAGCACAGGCTCCTTGTCTCTTGACATCATAGATCATCTCCCCTTCATCAGGAGGCAAGGACTGGGGCACCATCATATTTACCCCAGGAGGACCCGTAATGGTTCCAAGACTCAGGCCTGATCACCGGGACCCACAGAGACTCTTCCTTCTCCAGTAGGTGTCAGATGGGGTCAGGTGGGGTGTTAATGTCCCATGGTGTAAACTTTGGCCAATGAGACAGGAGACAGAAAGAAACCAGCAGATAAATTTCTTGCCCTTTCTCTCTCCCCAACAGAGCTGAATGCTTCAGGAAAACAGTGGTTGCGCATATTCTTTCTGAAAATATCCTACATGACCAATCAATCAGCCAGTTTTCCTGTACGCTATGAACATCTTGTAACACATCACCTTGTATTAGATTTTGCTCCTTCCTTGACTGAAATTCCCTTTTCCCTCCTTTGTTCACGAAGATTGCACTCTACCTCCAAAGTAAGCATATGAACTGTGTCTCATGCCCTCATCATGCTCTTATTTTAAGGGAACTCAGGATAAAAAAACATGGAAGACTAATTTTTCAAGCATTTTTTAATTTATACTAAGTAAATATGAATTTAAGGGATTTGTTTGTTTTGATTGTTAACCAACAAATCAGTCATGGGTCCTATTTGGGAATGACTCTGTTTGGCTGGGACATATTATAGTGTATTTGTTGGGGTATAACTCTAAATCTTTTTGTTTTGAGAGAGATGAATAGCATCACCTAGCTAGAGAATAAAGGCAGCATGGTTATAGTAAAGCTATACTAAGATGGAGACAATGAGCAGTTTGAGTAAATTATGCTCTGTGTAGAAACTTTTATATTATATGGCAAAAAAGAAATGTTTTGCTGATAAAAAGTAATGACAAAAAATCTTTTTTAAAAATGTTTTTATAATGGCCTGTAAATATGTACAAAATGTAAACCTAAGAATGAACTCCTTATGCTATTATCCATTATATAAGTATAAAATCAAAAATTAAAAGTTGAATTTATCACATCACACAACCAATAAAGTTAAATAAACAACATTAATGTGATATAGGCAGATATTTTTGTTAAAGACAAGTGCTCGCAATTGATATTACATATATGAATATAGTGTACCATATGATGGCTGCTTTCTTTGTTTAAACTATTTTGAGGGTTTTTACTTTACAGTTTCTTATATATCATTTACTTTTTTCATCATGTGAATTGGCTATTCACATATTAATCTTGCCTCAGTCTTTTTCTCTCAGCTCAAAACAGTTAAGTAGAGCATTGTTTCAAAGTACACAGTAATTTTCAGGATGTCACATATGATTCTTAGGTAAATAAAAAGCTTAAGTCAAAATTGAATAGTTTCCCTAGACTAATGTTTTTTTTTAAAACAGAAGTCTAGTTTTTTCTCCTCATAATTGTTTCAGGAAATTAATATTTGCACAACGTATGTGTTAGTTTTCATTTTATGAAATAATGAAAAGTGAGCATGAGCAAAGAATGTGTTTAGAACTTAAATGCTATCACCTTATGACCCTTTCAGTAAAGTGGTTACCTAAACACAACAGTAACATATACATTGAAATAAATTAATGTTCAATTATAAGATGATCAACCATATTATAGACTATGCTCTTATTAATTTCAGATATAATATTAACAGAAACTCACACACTAAAAATCTTCCAATAAAGACATACAAACACAATACTCTTTCCATGGATTAGTAGAAAGATGGAATCCTTCACTGAAAAACATGCCATGATTTTTAGTTTATTTATCATTTTTGTCAATCAAGTAAAAAGCCATTTGTATTCATCCTAGAAAAAGTTACACATATATGCACAAACAATATTTTTCACACATTTTAGTAAGTTTATGAATGCTCTGATGCCAATCCAAGGACTAGTATAATTATATTATTTTACCGAATCTTTCCAATTATCTTGGTAAGTAGTATCCTGTAGAGAAATCTCAGAGTAGCATAATCTCCCTTTTGTAGTTTCCCCACCCCCCCCTCAAGATTCCCTTAGGATACTTTTCTTACTCTTTGAATATCAAAAACTTCACTAGTAACTTTTCCTAGGAGTCAACCTAATTTGATCATCAGAGTCACGAATTTTATTTCAAAAAAACTTCTAAATCTTTGAACACCATTTTTTCATCTTATCTGTTCCCTATTTATTTCATCTTTATTCCATATCATTATCTTTTTATAATAATTTATATTTCATTTCTTTTTAATTTCCTTTTGTGTGATTCTTTTCAAAGCCTGACTTCCATGTTTCTGATTGTGGGTTTATATATTGTTTACTCTAGTTATAGTGACATCCAATGTAACATATACCTCTATAAACATTTTCATTTACTTTAATATTCATTTCTCATATTTCATTTCATTGACAGCTTATTTTTCATCTCCTGTTTTAAGTATTTTTTAAAAACAAGACTTGCATTTTCTATACACTTTTTGAAATTATAGACAAACTTGTTTTTAAATCTTAGTCCTTAAGGCATGTTTATTATAATACATGTTATTTTTTTTTTTGATGATTTCTTCTCTTTTTTTTTTTTTTTGGTAACTTCTACTCATAGGTCCAGCAGATTTTTTTAATTGATCCAATTATTCATTAATCTAAAAAGCCCTAGAACTATTCCTGGTTTCCTTATCTTTCATATATTTTTAAGATAGAGAACAAAACTTTCATCAGTCCTAAACTATTATTTGGAATGCAGTCTCTGTTACGCTAAATCAAACATAGCTTCTTTATTTGTAATTTTTTTCTTGTGGTTGCTACATTTTGTGTGTGTGTGTGTGTGTGTGTGTGTGTGTGTGTGTGTGTGTGTTATTTGTTTGTTTGTTTTATGGTGACATTGGTTAGCAAAATCCAGTAAGGTTCAAGTGTACAATTCAACAGTAAGTCATATATATCTGGCATTGTATGTTCAATGTCCATATATAGATTTCTTTCTGTCACCACATATTTGACCCTTTTACCCCATTTAGCTCCCTTTTCCCACTCCATCTTCAAGAACCACCAGCCTATTGTTCATGTCCATTATGTTTGACATGTTTGATGCTTTTACATTTATATCCTTCATGGAAGTGATAACATGTGGTTTTGACTTTTTCTGTCTGGCTTATTTTGGATAGCATGATTGTCTAAAGGACCATTCATGTTGTCACAAGTGGCAGTATTTCATCTCTTCTTAGGGCTGAGTAATATTTCTCTTTTTTTAGAGTGTTAAAATGCAAGGCTATTAAATTTTTTTATTACCTTTATTGGGATAACATTGGTTAATACAATTATATAATTTTCAGTTGTACATTGTAATTTGATATCTGTTTATTCTATTGTGTCTTTACCACCCAAAGTCCAGTTTCTATCAGCTACCATACATTTGATCCCCTTTACCCACTTCACCCTCCTTATACCTCCTTGTATTTGCCCCCTTTAAGCCTCTACCTCCCTCTTCCTCCCCCACCCCCTACCCTCTGGTTACCACTAGTCTATAGTTCATGTCCAAGAATCTCTGTTTGTTTGTCCTGTTCATTTGTTGCATTTAGGTTTATATTCCACATATAAGTGATATCATGTAGTTTTCAACTTTTTCTGTCTGGCTTACTTCGTTTAGCATGATTATCTCGAGGTCCAAGCATGTTGTTACAAATGGCAATATTTCATCTCTTCTTATGGCTAAGAAATATTTCATTGTATATATGTACTAAAGCTTCTTTATCCAATCATCTATCATAGGACACTTCGGTTGCTTCCATGTCTGGGCCACTGTGAATAATGCTGCTATGAACATCGTTGTGAAAATATCTTTTCAGATATGGTTTTTCAAGATTTTGGAATAAATACCCAGTAGAGGGATTGCTGGATCATATGGTTGATAATTCTTAGTTTTTCGAGGAAGTTCCATACTGTTTTCCATACTGGCTGTACCAATTTGCAGTCCCAACAGCAGTGGATGAGGGTTCCTATTTCTCCACATCCTCTCCAACATTTATTATTGCTTGTCTTGTTGATTATAGCTATTCTAACAAGTGTGAAATGGTATCATTGTGGTTTTGATTTGAATTTCCCTAACAGTGAGTGATGTTGAGCATCTTTTCAAACATTTGTTGGCCATTTGTATGTCCTCTAAGGAGAAGTGTCCATTTAGGTCCTCTACCCATTTTTTTGATTTGATCATTTGTTTTTTGTTCTTATTATTGAGTTGTGTGAGTTCTTGTATATTTTGGATATTAGGCTCTTATGAGAAGTATTACTTACAAATATATTTTTCCATTCAGATGGTTGTCTCTTAGTCTTGTGGATGATTTCTTTTGCTGAGGAGAAGTTTTTTAATTTGATGTAGTCTCATTTATTTTTTTTTTGCTTTCACTTCCCTTGTTTTTGAGGTCAAATTCATAAAATCCTCTTAGGTCCTAGTTACTTGAGATTAGTTCCTATGTTTACTTCTATGCATTTTATTGTTTCAGGTCTTATATCGAAGTCCTCAATCCATTTAGAGTTAATTTTGCTGTGTGGTGATAGAAAACAGTCCAGTTTCATTCTTTGCAGGTGGCTTTCCAGTTTTCCCAGCACCATTTATTGAAGAGGCTTTACTTTCTCCACTGTATGCTTTTAGCTTTTGTTTGTTTTTGTTTTTGTTTTTGTTTGTCAAAATTATTTACCCATATAAATGTGAGATTACTCCTGGACTCTTGATTCTGTTCTACTTGTCTGTGTGTCTGTTTTCCTGCCTATTTCATGCCATTTTGATTCCTGTCACTGCATATTATAATTTGATGTAGGGCAGAGTGATGCTTCCAGCCTCATTTTTTTCCTTAGGTTGGCTTTAGAGATTCGGGGTCTTTTGTGCTGCCATATAAATCAGATGATTTTTGTTCTATTTCTTTAAAGAGCACTGATGAGGTTTTGATGGGTATTTCATTAAATTGTATAATGCTTTAGGCTATAAGGTAATTTTAACAATGCTGATTCTTCCAGTACAAGAACACAGAATATTTTCCATTTCTTTATATATTCTTCAATTTTTTATAATAGATTGTTACAGATTTCATTATATAGGTCCTTCATGTGTTTCATTAGGTTTATTTCTAGATATTTTATTCTTTTTGTTGCAATTGCAAAAGGAATTATTATTTCCACTTCATTTTCTGACAGTTCATTATTAAAGTACAAGAACACTATAGATTTTGAACATTGATTTTGTACCCAGAAACTCTTCTGTATTTGCTTATTGTTTCTAGCACTGTTCTTGTGGAGTCTTTAGGGTTTTCTTCTTTTTTATGTTATTTTATTATTTTTTAAGTTTATTTTTTTCATGGCGACATTGGTTAACCTAATCGAATAAGTTCTGTACACTTGAACATTTGAACAGTAAGGCATATATATATATTAACATTATGTCTCCACCTCCCATAGTTTAGATTTCTTTCTGTCAACACCCTTTGACCCCTTTACTTTTACTACCTCTCTGCTCCCGCACTCCCTACCCTCTGATAACCATTATTCTATCATCCATGTCCATGTGTTTCTGTTTGTTTGTCCTGTTCATTCGTTAAACTTAAGTTTATATCCCAAACATTATGACATCATATGATTTTTCAACTTTTTTTTTTTTTTGGTCTGGCTTGTTTTTACTTAGCATGATTATCTTGAAGTCCATCCTGTTGTCACAAATGCAGTATTTCATCTCTTCTAAGGCTGAGTAATATTCCATTGTATATATGTACCACAGCTTCTTTAACCAAATCTCTATCATAGGACACTTCGATTTCTTCCATGTCCTGACCACTGTGAATAATGTTGCTATGAACATCTATGTGAAAATATATTTTCGGATTTGGGTTTTCAAGCCTTGGAGTAATACCCAGTAGAGGATTGCTGGATCATATAGTAGACCAATTATTAGTTTTTTGAGGAACCTCCATACTGTTTTCATAGTGGCTGTACCGATTTGCAGTCCCACCAGCCGTGTATGAGGGTTCCTTTTTCTCCGCATCCTCTCCAGCATTTGTTACTACTGTCCTGTTTGATTATAGCTATTCTAACAGGTGTGAAATGGTATCTCATTGTGGTTTTAATTTCCACTTCCCAAATAGCTAGCTATGATGAACATCTTTCATAAGTTTGTTGGTCATTTGTATGTCTTCTTGGGAAGTGTTTGTTCATGTCCTCTGTCCATTTCTGGTTGGATTGTTTGTTGTTTTGTTTTGTTTTGTTTTGTTGTTGAGCTGTATGAATTTTTTGTATATTTGGATATTAGGCTCTTTTTGGAGGGGTTGCTTGCAAATATATTTCTCCAATTGGATCATTGTCTCCTTAACTTGTACATGGTTTCTGTCCTGTGCAGAAGCTTTTAAGTTTGATATAGTCCCATTCATTTATTTTTACTTTACTTCCCTTGTCTTTGAGGGTAAAATCCATAAAATCCTCTTTAAGTCCAGGATCCTCGAGTTTAGTTCCTATGTTTTTTCTGTGCATTTTGTTGTTTCAGGTCTTATAGTCAGGTTCTTAATCCATTCTGAGTTTAATTTCACATGTTTCGATAGCTTATTCCTAGGTATTTTATTCTTTTTATTGCAATTACAAAAAGAATTATATTTTTCTGCTTCTGTTTTGATGCTTTATTATTAGAGTATAGGAATACTATAGATTTTGAATGTTGATTTTGTATCCAGTGACTTTACTGTATTTGCTTACTGTTTCCAGTAGTGTTTGTGGAGTCTTTGGGGGTTTTCTATATAGAGAATCATGTCATCTGCAAACATGACAGTTTGACTTTTCATTTCCTATTTGGATACCTTTATATCTTTCTCTTGCTGATTGCACTCACTGTGACCTCCAATGTTATGTTGAATAACAGTGGCGATAGTGAACAGCCTTGTCTTGTTCCTGATCTTAGAGGAAGGTTTTTAGTTTTTTACCATTAAATATAATGTCGGTTAGGGTTTGTCATATATGGTCTTTATCATATTAAGGTACTTTCCTTCTATACCAATTTTGTAAGTGTTTGATCATAAATGGATACTGTATCTTGTCAAAGGCTTTTTCTGTATCTATTGATAAATGATATGATTCTTCTGTTTTATGTTATATACTACTGTTCTGAATTCTCAGGTGTGTTTACCTTTATGAATCTGTAAAGTATAGTTAGATATATGCAGTGATCTATTTCTTCTGAGTGTGCCTTATATCCATTCTCCTTTGCGAATTTGGATGTTTTAATACTCCCTTTCAGTCATTGCTTTCTCAATTTGTCCCTATGTATGCTGAGCGTTCATCAATATCTTGCTATAGCAATTTTATTTTTAATGTTTAATCTTATAATTGTCTATTCTTAGTAAAGGTCACACTCTTCTGCTTCCATTTGCCTGATAGTCATCTTACTCCTAATTATTATTATTTTTGGTCATTTTGTTTAGGTGAGCTGACCCCTTCAGTATTTCCTGTAATGCTGGCCTCATACTAGAGAATTCCTCAATTTTGTATGTCTGGAAAAGTCTTATTTCTTTTTCATATCTAAAAGAGAGTTTTGCTGGATATGTTATTCTAGGCTGATAGTTCTTTTCACTTATAGTTTGCATATTTGATTCCACTCCTTTCTGGCTTGTAAGGTTGTGCTGAAAAGTCTGATGATAATCTAAGGCTTCTCCTTTTATAGGTTATGGTCTTCTTCTCCCTGGCTGCCCAAGAATTCTGTCTTTGTATTGATTTTTAAAACTTTTAATACGATTTGTCTTGGTGATGCCTTTTTGGGTTGAATAATTGGGTGTTCTGTTGACTTTTTTAATTTGAAGCTCTAGCTCATTCCTTAGATTTAGGAAATTCTCATCAACTATTTGTCCAAAAAATGCTTTCTAGTCCCTGCTCCTTTTCCTAGCCTTCTATAAAGTCCATTATTCTTATGTTTCCTCTCCTGATTGTATCAGCCAGGTCTTGTATTCTCTTTCATTATTTTCATTCTTTGCTTTTTTCTTCTTCCTTCTGATTTATTTCTGGATTTCTATCTTCGATATCACTGATTCTTTCCTCCATTTGGTCCTCCCTGTTTCCCAAACTTGCTATTTCATTTGTCAACTCTTCCAGTGTTTTTTTTTAATCTCCAGAAGAAAGATATATTGTGTTTTTTTGAGGGTTTCAATCTCTTTGCTAAAGGACTCATTCTACTCATCTAGTTGTTTTTTCAATTCCTGAAATTGTCTATATGATGTATTTCAGAACTCACTGTTTTTTTAAGAAGTACTATCCTGAATTCTCTGTCTTTTAAGTTGCATATTTCTATCTCTGTAAGCTTATTTTCTGCAGATTTTTCTCTTTTGTTCTGAGATGCCTTAACACCTTTGTTGTTCATGGTGTTTAATGGACTATTTCTCCTCCTCGGCATTAATGGAGTGTACTTTGATTTTTTTTCCAGAAAGATTTATTATTTAAAGGTCTCTCTTTAGCATGTTGCAAAGAAGGTGCTTTCTTTTGGTTTCCAGTAGGTGGTATGTAAGCCTCTTGGATCCCTGCTTTATATAAAACATTGTAATCCTTTTTTCCTTATAAATGTTTAATTCATACTCGCTACTCTCAGTTCAATCCTGAGAGTGTTAGTGATGATTTCGTTAGCATTTGCTCAATTCCACTGCACTTCTGCTTTGATCAGTCTTGGAGGGTATGGGGAATGGGACCTCTAGTTTGGAGGGTGCAGCTGCATCTCAGCCTCAATTTTGCAACCTCAGCTGGTAAAAACCAATTGTTTTTTCTCTTTCACACTGCTTTTCTGCTTTCTGCCTTAATGATTGGGGCCTGCTTATGGCTGTGTGGAGCTCACAGCAATCTCAGATAGGGCTGTTAAGGAAACTTGCTGTACCTCTCCTCCCCCCCTCCTCCTACATGGAGCACTGCAGATGTGAGAGGCAGCTTTGTTTTTTTTAAATTTCTTCAGTCCACTGCCAGACAGCCAGACACATGGGATTCTGAAATGTGGTGGCTACTATGTGCATATCCCATGCTCCGATGAGCTGGTGTGCTGTTTGGGTGTTTTTGTTGAGTTTATATGTTCAGTTTATTTTTGTTTCAAGGGGAGAGATCTGGGGAACATCTCTCACACTGCCATGTTTCTCCAAACTTCTTTCACCAGCTGGATTTTCCACATAGAGAATCATGTCAACCGGAAACAGTGACAGTTTGATTTCTTAGTTTCCTATTTGAATGCCTTTGTAGTTTTCTCTTTCCTAATTGCACTCACTAGACATCCAATGTTATTTTTAGAACATAGATTAGACTGGACAACTTTGTCTTGTTCTTGATCTTAGAGGGAAGGTTTCATAGAGCTTTTCACCATTAAGTGTAATGTTTTCTGAGGTTTGTCATATGTGGCCTTATTATGATAAGGCACTTTCCTTCTATACTGATTTAACTCTTTTGATCATAAATAGACGTTATATTTTTGTCAAAAGCTTTGTATGCATCTATGATATGATCATATGATTCTCATTTTTAAATTTGTTCAGTGTGTATCACATTAATTGATTTGTGTATGTTGAATCATCCTTGTGCCCCTGGGATAAAGCCAACTTGATCATGGTGTATAATTCTTTTTAATACATTGTTCTATTCAGTTCACTAGTTTCTTATTTAGATTTTTGCATGTGTGTTCATGGAAAGATATTGGTCCATAGTTTTCTTTTTTGTGTTTTATCTATACCAGGTTTTGTAATCAGGGTAATATTGGCCTTATAAAATGAGTTAAGAAGTATTGCCTACTCTGATTTTTTTTTTTTTTTGAAGAATTTGGGGAGTGGTAAGTATTAAATCTTCTTTGAGTGTTTGGTAAATTCACTGGTAAAAGCCATCTGGTCCTGGAGTTCTTACTTTATGTAGTTTTGATGATTGTTCAATTTCCATACCACTGGTCAGTCTTATTTAGATTTTCCAGTTTCTTCTTGATTCAGTCTAGGAAGGTTATAATTTTCTAAGTATGGTCCATTTCTTCTAGGTTATTATATTTGGTGTATATGCTTTTTCATAGTAATTCTTGTATGATCCCTTTGTATTTCTGCGATGTCTGTCATAATTTCTCCTCTTTCAACTCTAATTTTATTTTTGTATCATTTCTCTTTTTTCTTTAGTGAGTCTAGCCAGGGTTTTGTCAATTGAATTAACCTTTTGAAAGAACATATCTTGTTTAATTCATTTTTTCTATTTTTTTTGTTTTTAATTTCGTTTAATTCTGCTCTAATTTTTTTTTTTACTTCTAATTTTAGGCCTTGTTTGTTCTTCTTTTTTATAGTTTTTATTTTAAGATGAAGTGTTAGGATTTTGTGTCCGTTCTTGTTTTTGGAGGTAGGCTTGTAAATGATATGAATTTCCCCCCTTATTACCACTTTTGCCATGTCACAAAAGTTTGATATATTGTGCTATAATTGTCATTCATTTATATGTATCTCTTGATATCTCTTTATTTCTTTCTTCTACCCTTTCATTCTTTACTAGCATGTTTTTTAATTCTCTATGTATTGTGGTTTCCCACTTTCTTTTTATACTTGATCTCTAGCTTCAAGCATTATGATCAGAGAATATTGTTCATATGATTTCAACCCTCTTATATTAATTGAGGTTATCTCTTGTCCCTGCATATGTTCAATCCTTGAGAGTCTTCCATGTGCACTAAGAGAAGAATGTATAAACAGATGTTTTGAGACAAATGTCAATTATGGCCCGTTGGTCTAATTTTTCTTTTAAGAATGTTATTTCCTTTATTGATTTTTGTTTGGATCATCTGTCTGTATTCAACAGTGCGGTATTTAGGTCCCCTACTATGATCATTTTTTCATCTGTTTTCCCTTTATTTTTGTTAGTAATATTTTAATGCATTTTGGGGCTCCATGATTGGGAACATAGATATTAATAAGTGTTATGCTCTTTGTGTATAAGTTCCCTTTATCATTATGAAGTGTCCCTCAATATCTTTCTTTACTTTTTCCATTTTGAAGTCTATTTGTCTGATATTAGTACTGCTGCTTCCCACTTTTCTCTGAAATGCCATTTGCTTGAAATATCATTTTTCCACTCTTTCACTTTGAGTCTATATTTGTCTGCAGAACTGAGCTGTGTTTCCTGGAGGTAGCATATGGCTGAGTTTTTGTTTTTTGACCCAACCTGTAATTCCGTACCTTTATATTGGTAAATTCAATCCATTTACATTTTAGGGTGATTATTGAAATATGAGGTTTTCCTATAACCATTTTATGTTCTGCTTTCTGGTAGCTTGGTGTTTCTACTGCATTCCTTGTCCTTGTGTGTCTGCTTTCTTTATTTAGGTTATGTTTTGTGGATTTTCCCCTCTGGTCCTTCTTGTTTTATGTTATATACTTCAATTTGAATCTTTTGCCTGTGGTTACCTTACTAATATTTAAAGGAATGTAATTAGTGTTTTTCTCTGCATGTGTGTTACATCCACTCATCTTTGAGAATTTTTATCTTTGAACCCTCCCCTTTTTTGTTATCATTGTATTTTGCTCCTTGTATGCTGATGATTCATTACTATCTTGCAATAGCAAACGTTGTCTTATTAATTAGTCTATAAACCCTATTCTTACTAAGGGTTGTACTACTCTGTTTCTATCTGCCTTCTAGTCACCTTACTCATTGTTTATGTTTTTTTCCTCATTTGTCATTTCATTTCAGGTGAGCTGATCCCTTTCAATATTTCCTGTAATGCAGGTCTCATAGTGGAGAATTCCCTCACTTTCTGTATGTCTGAAAAGGTCGTTATTCTCCATATCTAAAAGAGAGCTTGCTGGATACATTATTCTTGGCTGGTTAGTTCCTTTCATTAATAGTTAGAGTGCTTGATTCCACTCCTCTCTGACTTGTAAGGTTGTTCTCAGAGTCTGAGGATAATCCAATGGCTTTTCCTTTATAGGTTACCATCTTCTTTTTCTTTGGTTGCCCTGAAAATTCTTTCTTTGTCATTAATTTTTTTGATTAATTTTAATAAAATGTATCTTGAAGAAGGCTTTTTGGGATTGAGATTATTAGGTTTCTGTTTACTTTTTGAATTCAGCACCAGTTCATTCCTTATATTTGGAAATTTCTTGTCCACTATTTTTTCTGAAAATGGTTTCTGATCCCTGCTCCTTTTCTTTCCTTCTAGAATGTCCATTTTTTTAATGTTTTACTCTCCTGATGGTATCAGCTAGGTCTTGTATTTTTCTTTCATTATTTTTTCATTCTTTTGTCTCTTTTTCCCACTTCCAATTTATTTCTATATTTCTGTCTTTGTTGTCACTGATACTTTCCTCTATTTGGTCTACTCTACTCCCCATTTCATTCTTCATTTTTTCAATGTATTCTTCATCACCAGGATTTCTATTTGGTTCTTTTTAAGGATTTCAAATCCCCTTGCTTCAAACTCATTCTACTGATCTAGTTTTTTTTTTTCATTTCCTGGAATTGTTGTATTAATTATTTTTTGGATTTCATTGATTTTTTTCAGAAGTACAATCCTGAATTCTCTTTATTCAAGTCACACATTTTTTTTTTTTATGTCTTTAAGCTTATTTTTTTGGAGATTTTTCTCTTTCTCCTTTCTGAGCTACCTTGTTGCATAGTTGTTCATGGTATTTATTGGACATATTTTTTGCCTGGGTATTAATGAAAATATATTCCCCCTGCTGAAGAAGAGGTATTGATTATATAAAAGTCTCTCTTTTAGCTTGTTGATAAAAAGGTTTTTCTCTCTGGTTTCCAGTAGGTGGTGTCTAAGCCTTTTGGATTACTTCCTTATGCCTTAATAATGACTTTTTTTCATAAATGTTCAGTCATTCTCGCTACCCTCAGTCTCAGTTCCTGTCAGTGTTAGCGACAGTTTTGAAAGGTTTGCTCTCATTACCCTGGGGCTCTGCGGTGTTCAGTGTTGGAAGATATGGTGGAGTTGCACTCTGGGGTTGGAGGATGGAGGTTGTTGTAACTCATCCTGGTGTTTTGCAACCATGGCCTGGTAAATCAGCTGTTGCTTCTCTGTCTTCTTCCCTTTGCTTTTGTGCTGATCCCTGGGTCTGCTGCTGCGTGGAGCTCAGGGATTTCTCAGGTAAGGCTGTTCATGAAACCCACCGCACCTTCTTTGTTCTCCCTCCTTGGGCTAGAAGCTCTTGGCTGCAAAGAAGCAGCTTTTTTCATTTCTCCCAGTTACTGCCTGACATCCATGGTTCAAATCTGTGGTAGCTTTTATGCTCACACTTGCTCAGATGTTCTTGTGTGCAGGTTTGGTGTTATTTGCCCAAGTTTGAGATGTTCAAGTCATTGCTATTTTCAAGGAGAGAGATCCTGGGGCATCCTCACACTGCGAATCTTCTGACATCACTCTAAATATAATTTATAATAATAAATGATCAAATTACTGTGGATATTTAACATCTATGAATATTTATACATCAAAAACATTTTTATTATTCTTAAAACAGAAACTCTAAGAAAAAAAATAAAGAAAATTACAGTAGTATTAGTAGGCTTTGATTTACTTTTCCTAGATCAACTACACAAATTTAAAAAGATACAGAAGAAAAATATTTCACACTTTAATTATTGAACTCAAATTAACTGAAATAAAAAGCAAAATATATGTTGTCAAGTCTATAGAGCTATTGAATAATGTGATCCATAAATTTAGCTTTTCAGTACCTAGAAGGTAAATTTAAATTTACTACAATTCTTTTGGATTTGGCTATGGCTTTTGTCCAATTACCATTCGATTTGTATACTTGGGAAGTATGCTATTAGCACATACATATCTAGAATAGTCTTATATTTTTGTGGATTAATCTTTAGGTCATAATGAAATGGTTCTCTTATTTAGGGATGCTTTTTGACCAAAAGTTTAATTTGTATGATATCAGTCCAGCTACACCAGATTTCTTGTGGTTATAGGTATATTTTTCTAACCTTTACTTTCAAATTTTTTTGTATTCTTATATTTAAGGTGTTTATCTTATAAGTAGAATATATTTGTGCTTTTTAAATCCAGTCTGATTATCTCTGGAATAGTTATATCATTTACATTTAATGTAATTACTGATACAGAAACACCACTGAGATATTGCAGATTTGATTCTAGACCACTAAGATTAGGTGAATATCACAATAAAGCAAATCACATACATTTTTTTTTCATTTCCTAGTACATATAAACATTATTTTTACACTATACTGGAGTCTATTAACTGTAATGTGTTATGATTAAAAATATATACATATCTTAATTTAAAAAAATACGCTATTGCTAAATAATGTGAACCATCATCTGAGCCTTCAGTGAGTAATGTTATTCTGATTAAAAAAACACACACACAGTATCTGCAAAGTGCAATAAAGTGAGCTACAATAAAATGAGATACATCTGTATATTTATATTTAAATTATCATCTTATTTGCTTTTCTATATGTTCCTTATATTTATGGCTTTTTCTTCTTATTTGCTTTCTTGCATTAGAAATATTCTTTTGATTTTTATTTCTCCACTATTAGCTTATTAGCTATACATTCTTTTACTCTTCATTTCAAGATTATTCTAGGTTTAAAAAATAAGCCCTTTATTCATTAATATTAATATAAATTAGATGTTTTCCCATGTTCCAGAAAATATAAAGACCTTAGAACACATTGACTAAATTTATACTCTGTGGCAGATTATATATTTTTTTCAGATTCAGAAGTATGTTTTGACTTCTGTGTGTGTGTTTTTTTAATATTATATAATTCTACTCAATGTCACATTATTTAAAGTGCCTCCCAGTGGTAAATATTTTTGGACTTACTGACACAAGACTTGGGTATGTGACTTATTCCTAATATAAGTAAAAATGATTGTATGTGATGTCCAAGCAGACACTTTAGAACCATTGGACAATTCTTCCATTTTTTTTTTTGCCATGAGAACAGTATGTCCCAAATAATAGTTATTTATGCTGACTAGACACCAAAATGAAGACAATATATGGAGAGGAACCAAAGCCAACTCAGAGCTACTAGAGCCAAAAATATAATGTGAAAATTATTTTTTTTTCTGTTAATCCATGGAGACTTTTGGGATTATTTGTTACTGCTGTGTAACCTCCCTTGAGATGCTTAGCAAACATCTCTTATTCCTTTTGTTGTGTTGTTTTAAAATATTTTAATTTTAACTTAAATGTATACAATAGTATTGAACATTATAATTACAATTTCATGCAATTTATGCTTATTAGAATTATGTGTTCATTTTTTTAAACTCTATTCTTTCTGACATCTTTGTGCTTCTATCTGGGATGATTTTCCTTCTACATGAAGAACTCCCTTTAGTAATTCCTTTATGTGGGTATGCTGGTTGATCAAGTTTTTAGTTTTGATTTTTCTGAAATATCTTTATTTTGTTTTCCTTTTGACAAATATTTTTGGTGGGTATAGAATTATACAAATTGGCAATTATTTTCTTTCAGCATTTGAAGATTCTTTTTCTGGCTTCCATTATTTCAGTTGAGAAGTCTTTATAGTATTTCTCCTTTGAAGGTAAATATTTTTCTGCTGTTTTGGTATCAGATTTTCTTTGTCTTTGGTTTTCAGTAGTTTCACTCTGATTTGTTTAAATATGGTTTTCTTTATAAGTATCTTTCTTGTGGTTTCTAGTACTTCTCAAATCTATAGAGTGGTATGGTTCATCAGTTTTAAAAAATTACTCAGCCATTATCTCTTTAAATTTGTTTCTATACCCTCTTCTACTTTGAATTCCAATTTCATATGTGTTAGATGTTTGTGCTGTGCACACATATTATCTTATATACTTATATTTGTATTTTATATCCTTTTGATTTCTTCATGCTTCACTTATGAGCATTTTATTCTAAACTATATTCAAGTTTTATATTTTTTTCATTATATCTAATCTATTAATATATCATGTCGTTAATTTTAATCATTGCATTTTTTTCTGTTATAAAATTTCTACTGAATTCTTTTTTATTTATTTTAATTTCTAGTTCTCTACTGGAACCTCTAAATACTTTAACATTTATTTTAAAGTAGTTTTTGATCATTTCAATATCTGAATCTCCTGAAGGTACATTTCTAATGTTCAATTTTTATCCTTGTCTATTTGCATGTCTATTTTTATTGTATGCTGTTCACTGTATGTAAAACACTGTAGGGGCAATTTGGACCTCTAGATTATGATTTGCTTTTCCAATGAGGATTTGACTTTGTTTCTGTAAGGCAATTACATTGGGTGCATACCACCTTATCAGTCAGGTATTGAATTGATTTAAAAACTGGATTTCATTCATTCTGAGGGCTAAATTTTTTGTCATTCGCAATTGTTCTTTAAATTAGAGGTCTTTGGGATCTCAACTTAAAGGCTGTGATGTTTATCAGAATCCTTTCTTCATCACAGGCTCTGAACTTTAATTCCTTTCCCAAGCCTATGAAACTTCTAGAGCTCTCCTCAGTCTTTAAACTTCTCAGACATCATCATTTGCTTACTTACTATTTTTTTTTTCTTTCAGACACAATATTTTGCTCAGCTTCTCAGACCTCAGAAAACAACTTTGGATTTTCAAATGCTTATAACTATGTATTAATCTTCTATACTGGCTAATAGCATACATTTATTATCTCAGAGTTTCTATGCATCAGATCCTGAACCTGGTTTACTTGGGTATTTGCTCAGGATCTCACAAGAATGTAATCAAGATGGTGGGCAGGCTATATTTTTTACCTGGAGGCTTGACTGGAAATAATTTGCTTCCAAGCTCATTTGGGTTGTTGGTAGAATTAATTTCATTCAGCTTATATGATTGAGAGATCCACCTTTTTGTTGGCTTGAGGTAATTCTCAGGTCCTACAAAAAAATTGCAGTTTCCTTTCATGTGACACATGATGTTGGGTTGCTTCTTCAAGGCCAGCATGAAAGTGCCTTACTCCAAACAGCTAAGACAGACTTTATATGACATAATCAAATAATGGGAATGACATTCTATTACCTTTGCCATATAATAGAGCCAAATCAAGTGAGTGAAATCCCATCTCTCTTTCTACATTCTATTTCCTAGAAGCAAGTCACAGGTCCTGCTTATACTCAAAGACTTTATGGTATCAAAAATCTCTGAAATGCCTCCAAGAATGTGGTGTCAATTTTGGTTTACTATTTTTAGAGTTAGAGGGAGTTTTAGTGACTTCAACTTGGCCTTTCCTACCATAATAGTCCTTCTTTGTGTGTCAGAGAACCAATGTGGTAATTCTGCAAGTTTCTGAGTATATCTATTTAATGATATATTCTGAAAATGGAAAAAATAACTCCATGAATGTTTATGGATATTCGATGTGGGCACTGTGAGATGGACTTGAGCCCAAACTCCATTTATCACCTGACCTTTGCTTCTGTAAGTATTTCTCTGAATTTTGTGGACAACAGTGACATTTTGGATCTCTGGGAAGTAGTCAGTTCAGGGCAAGTATCTAAAAGTTCTCCCAATCTGATTTATTCATTTCAAAATGCAAGTAGCACGATAAATGGTAAATAGCTCCAGGTTCCTTTAGGAAGGCCACGAAGAAGATCAACAGTATAGATTTGGGGTGAGGAATCATAGCATTCAGTTTCCTCAAAGAGACCCAGTCTCTCCTTCATTCAAAGATTCTAGGATGGTTAACTGCTTAAATGTGGAATTGATTGAAGAGCTATGATTTTAGGGGGATTCAAGTTAGACTTATGTACTAGGCCTATATCTATTCTACTTGTTTGAATCAACTAAGAGATTAGTAAACTCCCCATCTATTTCATTTCTAAGGACACTGTAATCAACTAGTCAACACTAATGATCACTGTAAATCAGACTATTCTGCTTATTGCTTTGACTCTACTGTTCATTACAGTAACCACCCCATTTTCTCTTTGCAATTATAGTTTCCTAGAGCTACTGCAACAAAATAACATAAACCGAATGGCTTAAAACAACAAAATTTAATATCTCACAGTCTGGAAGCTTGAGGTGTGAAATCCAGGTGTTAGAAAGGTTGTTTGAGGGAGAATCTATTGTGTACTTCTTTCCTAACATTTGATGGTTGCTGCACTCCTTGGCATTTATTGGCTTGTAGCTGCAATCACTCCAATCTCAGCCTTCATCATGACATGGTATTCCCACTGTGTCTAAATTTCCTTCTTCTTATAAGAATTTCAGTCATAGATTAGCACCCATCATAAAACCAGTATAAACGTCATCTTAACCGATTACATCTGCAAAGACCCTATTTCCCCCAAAAAGTCACACTCACAGGTACTCGGAGGTTGAGACTTCAACATGTATTTTTCAATTCAACTTTGCAACAACAATTAAATACTACTACTTGGCCCCTGTAATTCCAGAATTTCATCATTCTCATTGCATTTAGGTATTCCATTTCTATAGTAACAGTTCCACTGTAATTTGACCTATAGTGAATAGCCACCTAAGCTCATTAAGGATGCTGAGATTCCCCTTACCAGAATTATTTCTCACAGCCCAGGTAAATAAGTGTGCTCTTAGAATACTCTCAGTGTGATGAGCAGATATTATATGACAAATTAATTTAAACATTTCAATATCCCTAAGCTTTTGGATACCTTCCTATACAGTATATCAAGTTAGTTCTGATGTTTGAATTTAATTTACTTTGGGTCACCTTTGCTTCATATTTCAGCTAACCAACCATGAAAACTATCAGAGCCATTTCAAACCTTTCAAGCTGAAACATGAATTTAGAATCCTTGCTAACTGGGCCATGTTATGGACTGAATTGTGTCCCTCTAACCCACCAAATTCATATGTTAAAGCCACAACCACCCATGTGACTGTATTTGGAGATAGCATATTTAAGAATATAATTAAAGTTAAATGAGATCATAAGGGTAAGATCTTAATCTGATAGGACTGGTGTCCTCATAAGAAAAGGAGGAAACACCAGAGAGTTCTCCTGCTCTCTTTTACACATGTATAGATGAAAGAGAATATGAGAAGACAGCAAGAAGTGGCCATCTGCAAACCAGAAAGAGATATCTCACCAGAAATCAAACCCACTGATACCTTTATCTTGGACTTCAAGCCTCCATAATTGTGAGAAAATGAATTTCTGTTGTTTGAACCACCCCATCTGTATAATTTTGTTATAGCAGCCCAAACTAACTAATATAGACCTATATCAATAAAATCAGTATGAACCAACTGTATATTTCTTTCACCTTAACCCTGTACCCTTAAGATTGATTCACACACATTTCTCAGGTTTATGACTATATAAATTGACAAAATAATGCAATTATTTTGGTGTGCATAACAGGTTCTTATGGGTCACACTTTATACTTCATAAGTTCAGGGGTCTGCTGGGACTTTAGTATAGTTATGAGTCTAGAAGCAAAGAGGAGTGGTGGGGATAGGTCCTGAAAAGGATCAACATGCCATAAAAGACTACTATTGCAAGGAAGTCCATTACAACTTTGTAAGGCCAATGAAGGCTAACTATCTTGTGCATGAGTAAAAGGGCTGCTTCTAATGACAAAGAAGTCTCAGCAGAACTTCAAGGTTTAATGTTTTCAGATTTACCCGGATCTGCCCATAGGTCTCTATTCCAGTTTTTCAAAATCTCATTTTTTTTCCAGTCAATGTCCTAACTTTACTAACAGAGATGCTTCAAGGTTAAGAATTTAGTTTTCCTAATTTAGCCAGTAGCAGGGAGAAATGCTGGGTTTGGTTTTAGAAATCTTGGCCCTGTGATTACAGAAAATAAGGATATTTTTCAGGCCAGGCATAGAAGCTATCAGACATTGTAGACATTGATCTGGGAATTCAAATCCGAGCTCATCCTTTTTCCTACTTTCTGCAGCACAACTAGCCAATTCCATTATACTCTTTAGTTTGACAAAAAATGTTCTAAGGCATCAAATGCATGGTCATCTAGAAGCTTGATTTGTATAAGTATTTGATTAAGAGTATTCAATGGTGACAATTAATGTACACCTAGAGCCATATCATGTCATTGGCTACTAGTATTCTCCTTACCATTGGAAACAGACTCATTAGTGCCTTTCAATCTAATTGACTAGAGAACCATTCCAGGACTAAAAGCCAATTAGGATAACTCATCCTTAGGATTCTATTCTTCTGGAATCACTCTTTAAAACAAGTCATTATTGGCTAGAGTTTAATTGGAGAAGCAGGACTACCAGGCTCTATCCATACCTATATTGATATCAGAGTTTCTCAGTAGTTGTGTTATGACACTTTGGGCTAGATAATTCTTTGCTGGAGGCTGGAGAGACTGCCCTGTACATCATAGTTTGTTTATCAGCATCTCTGGCCTCTACTCACTAGATGCCATTAGCACAATTACCCCCCAAACAACCAATTTGTAAGAACTGAAAAATGTCTTCACACATTACCAAATGTACCCTGAAGAGTAAAATTGCCCAAGTTAAATACCACTGGTATCTTTATCTGTGTATCTATTATTCTATGTCTATGCCTATATTTGTATCTATTTATCTGAGAGAGGCCTTGTTACATGGAATTGCCCTTATGTGATTGTGGGAGCAGGTTAAAATCAGTCTCTGTAAGGCTTGTACATATATGATGCTAGGGCTTCAAGTCCACAGGGAAGCAGTCAGGAATGGAAGATCCCAAGCCGACTGGACCAAATAAGCTTGAGTTGGAAACCCCATAGGAAAGGGCTAAAATCTGTTTCAGTTCTTGTTGCTGCTGACTTTGGTGATGAGTGTTACAGCAGAAATGGGGCTTTTGTCACAAGCTAAACACACACACCTGGCCTAGGAATCTGAAGGAGGATCAAAGAAGGAAGATCACTGCCAGGCCAGCTGCTGCTTCATACCAGTGAGGTAAGTTAGCAAATTAAGCACCATGTGTGAGCTACAAATTGACCGCTGCTTCCCTTCCAGCCTCAAAACTCTCCCAAGAATCTCCCTGTGGCTATTTATATTAACTTGAAACAAAACAGGAGAATAAATTCTGGAAAATACAGCTCAGCTTAGCCAAGCTGACACATTACAAAGCCATCACAAGGTAGTTTCCTCATAGCAGGGTTCAAAATAAGCCCACACACAAGTGAAAATATTAACCAATTTGGAAAATTTTGCAGTTACGAAGACTAACTATGTAAAAAATTGTGAGCTTAAATGGGCCAAATAATATTAAGTATACAAGAAACTTCAAAACCCCATAACTTAAAAGTATGCCATATATGGATACAAAATATTTTCTTTATTAATGAGTTTGAAAAAGGGATTATTCTGGCACAAATTTATGATACCTTGTTTATTGAAAATCACAGTCAAAGCAAAACATTTAACAGAAAGAAATAAATTTAACATTAAATAAGCACATTTGTGATAATTTTGTTCAAGAAAGATTATAGGTAATTGGATGGAAATTTTTTTAAAGTAATCTATGATAGTCAGCATTTAATGTACCACAGAAGCATTTATCTCAGAAGTTCAGCAAAAGCAGCATCAACTCTCACATCAGAACAATGTGTTCAGCTTATGATTGGAGAAGATGCTGAACATTTAATCCATTAGTAACAATAATATCTCAACTTTTTCTCTAAGACTTCCTATAATCTCCCTGAAATGCAATCATATAGTCATCAAACAAATATTTACAGAGCCTCTCCTATGTACCAGGCACTATTCCAGGTGCTCTCTATATAGTACAGAATAAAACAGACCAAGAATCATCTCCCAAGTAGCATGCCTTTCAATAAGAATGTAGACAAAGAATCAATAAACAAATGTATATATATATATATATTATATATTATATATATATATATATAGTTGTGATAAGTGCTATGAGAAAAAATATGGCAGAGTAAAAAGATGGAGTGTAATAAGGTGGAAAATCCACAAAAATGGTGATGTACAAACAGAGATCTGAATCAAATAAGGAAGTGGCCAATGAAGATTTCTAGAAGAGGAGCATTCAGAGAGAGGAAATCGTAAATAAAGGCCCAGACGATTAGGGCTGTTTAGACATTAGAGGTCCAGCAACGAGGCCAGAATGCCTAGAGTAGAATGAGTCAGGGAAAGAGAGTTGGGAGATGAAAGCAAAAGAGATCCAGGGGCCAGTCTCAGAGACCATGGTTAGAATTTTCTCCTGATAAATAAAAGAAGCTACTGAAAAGATTAAGAAGAGTGACATGATCTGGCTTTTTCTTAGAACTTTTCTGTTTGCTTTGTAGGGGACAATGATGGAAACAAGGAAGCTGATGAGGAGACGATTGCAATAATCCAAGAGACAAGGGCGTTAATAAGGTAAAAATTGTGGCTAAAAAGAATGGTCAGATTCTGGATATATTTTAAAATAGAGATTATTAGATTTGCTGACAGACACTATCCAGGGTGAGAAAAAATACAGAAGTCAAGTTGATGCAGTTATTAAGAACTTCATGATTAATTTTCTCTCTTCCTTTTCTTCATAAGTCATCCTCCAATTAGCATCCTAACACTTACGTCTAACTGCCTAAAACACCCTGCTCCCTAGTCCTGCAAATGCAGCACCCACTCCAACTCCACCATTTCTACTCCTCTCTTCTTTTACTATAAAAATTATCCGTACCCTCTTTCTGCCTGTTCCCTATTCAATGCCCACCCCACCCAATTCAAAACTCCTCTGCCATGAAACTAATTTTTTTTCATTAGGCATTAAGCAGAAAGTATCTGATTAAAGTAGAAATGACTAATAGCCTAAATTAAAATAGTCTTCTCGTGAGGTTATTGTAAGAGTTTTAAGGGGATCAAAACATATGGTAGCTGAAGGAAACTGGACTCTGAGTGGTAATCACACAATAGAATATATAGATGTCAAATTAAATGTACACCCCAAAGTTATATAATTGTATTACCCAATGTCACCCTAATGAACTTAAAAAATAATAATAAATTTTAAAAAAATGCCCAATTGAGTTCCCCTTTTTTTGTGGTGAATACTCTTAAGTAGTGATGGGTTCTGCTATCACCAGCAAATTATACTTAGTCGATGAATATTCTCTACCCACATAGGTCTTATGCTGATTTTGCTCATATCTTAGGCTTTATTTTTTAAAAAAAAGAATCTATAAGTAAAGAACAACTCCATCAAGTTTGCTTATCATTATTAATAAATAAAAAGATTAAAAAATATATACAGAGTTTCTAAGAAAGACAGATATGTGTCCCTATTTGGTAGTAGTTTAAAGTCCCATTTCAGCAGCCTGTCATGATATTGATGCCAAAGGAAAGGCTTCAGCACTTAACTTTTAACCTGAGTCAGAGTGATATTGGGGTTTCCCTATTTTATCACTTTAATTATCAACCGGTGTGGCTGGCATTTAGTTTTCTATTATTCTTTTTGCAGAGTAAGTGTATTGGGAGTAGGACAGAAGCTAGATTATTTTGTGTCAATGACTTAGCTATATATACATAGCTAAGTCATTCATACAAAAGTGTGTGTGTGTGTGTGTGTGTGTGGTGTGTTTGTTTTCTAAGACAAGAAATGCAATAAACTAAAAACTAAAAAATCTCATTGCTCGCTATTTGCTATCTCTTTAATTTGAGAAAATATGAACAAATAATAAATTAGAATTTTGTAACTGGGTTCTGGTATCCATTGGATAACTAGACATAGAGGAGCTAGAAAGAAGTTTTTATTCACTTCAACTCTGTCATAACAATAAAAGCATATATTCTTAGAACCACATCACCTCAAATGGAGGATGGTGCATAGAAAATGAGCTGGGTGTACTGTGTCAGAGTGCTGATTGCAAATGTTATACCCACTCTGCTCTCTCCTTAGTTAAAAATCCCTTTTTATTTGGGCAGATAATAGACTGAGTTAAAATATGTGTGTGTGTGTGTGTGTGTGTGTGTGTGTGTTGTGTGTGTGTGTGTGTGTGTATTCCATCTTGTTGTGTTCTGGGTTTCACTAGACAAGTAAGACCTGCCCAGTGAGATATAAGTAAAGTTGTTGGGAGAACATTTGGGAAAAGCTTTTACAAATGGAAACAGATAACTCGGTAAAATGCTTCTTTTGAATTTTTTACTTCTTGTTTTTTAACCTTGAATTTGATAAAATTACTAGGTCTAGCAGCTATTTTGATTATGAGCCAACTTTGAGAATATAAGGCATTTACTAAGGATATGATAGCTAAAGAGAGGAGGACACTATGTCCCTGAAGATTATGAATCCTTTGTGTCAGTGCTTGACTGAATCTTTTTAGACTTTTTTTTTATGAAACAGAAGGATAAACTTGTTTTGTAAAAAAATATTATTTAAAATCAATTTTGAGCAGCCATATGTAATTCCTACACAATACAAAGATTTACTGACTTGTCCTTGGAAGCCAAGAATATTCTGGCAAACCATAATAAGGTAACTAAAATATATATTTTTTTACTTTCTTACCCAGACACTCATGCCACTGCCTAATGAGCTCATGATCAAAGTGGCCATGGTGGCAGGAATGGGGGTTATTCATAGACTCAGCAACATGGAATTCCACCCACCAAGACTGACCTGGTTACAACCACTACTGAGTGCCCAACTTGTCAGCACCAGAAACCACTGAGTCTCTGATATGGCATGATTCCCTAGGGTGCTTAACCAACTATCTAGTGGCAGGCTAATTACATTTACCACTTCCATCATAAATAGGGTGACGTTTTATTTTTACTGGAATAGATATTTACTTTGGACATAAGTTTTTCTTCTCTGCACAAAATGCTTGTAGCAAAATTATCACCCATGGACTTCCAGGATCTTTTGTCCATCATTATGGCTTTATACACCTTCTGATCAAGGAACTTACTTCATAGCAAGTGAAGTGTGCCAATGGGCCTATGCTCATGGAATTCACTTTGATAACCATGTTTTTCACCATCCTGAAGGAGCTGGCTTGATAGAATGGTGGAATGACTATTTGAAGACTCAGTTACAGCACCAGCTAAGTATCGATAACTTGAAGGGCTGAGCAAAGTTCTCCAGAATGCTGTATATGCTCTAAATTAGCATTCTATACAGTAAGTCCTCACTTAGCATGGTCGATAGGTTCTTGGAAACCTTGCCTTTAAGCGAAATGACATAACAAAAGCAATTTTACCATAGGCTAATATAAACAAGAGTTAATGTCATACAGCATATTTTTGGTCACAAGAACATCAGCAAAATTCCCAAAACACTTCTAATACTAAATATCAAATAAATGTGAGTTTCTGGTCAAGATGACAGGATAGATAAATGTGGAGTTTGCCTCCACCCAAGATCACATTAAAATTACAAACAAATTAAAAAACAAACAACTTGAATAACAACCTGAACTCTAGCTGATCATGACACATACATCTGAGGATATAAAGAAAAAGCCACATCAAGAATGATAAGAGAGGCAGGAACACGAAGCTGGCTGGTTCTGTACCCGAGTGTGGCAGTTGAGCACCATGAGGGAGAGTAAAGCTGCAGGGGCCCCCATGAAGGAGTGAGAGGTCCTAGCCAAACATATGGGCTCCTTAGCCCAGGGTTCAAGTCCCGGGAAGAGGAGTTCCAACAAGATCTGCCTCTAAAAATCAGTGGGGATTTCGGCCATCTGGGTGAGAAAGAAGGAGCCTGAAAACCCACATGTTCCCATTAATGTGCCTACACATAGACTCACTCATTCGGAGACACTCACCTTGGGTTCCAGTGGAGGGTCAGCAGCTTGGAAGGTGCAAAAGACATACGGTGAAAGACTGAGTTGAGTGGCACCAGAGCAAAGGCTGGAAGGACAGCCACCATTGTTCCTTTGTAGAGATCTCTCCAGGGAAGTCTAGAGATGGGCACCATCTTGCCTGTGGTGAACACTACCCCTACACAACTAATTATGAAGCTACATTGGCAAGGTGAGATATGCCTGCTACACACTGTATTACCCCAGACAATGCAAACCACAAATTTGTTTTCCCATTGCAAGGCAGCTGCCCCCAGCCTGCACCATCCCTGGCCTATTCATTCATGGGTGGGCAGCAGCTCTCAGCTCACACAGCTAGCACACAGCCTGCACATTTCCAGGAAGACTTTTTTTTAATGCTATACTCAATCGCCATGACTGCTTTATAACTACTAATTTGTACTTCTTCATCTTTTCATAGTTTTCACCCATCCCCAAAACCCCTTGCCCTCTAGCACTCAACAGTTTGTTCTCTATATTTGTGAGACAAAGAAACCATAAAGAAAAATCAGTCAGAAATGAAGATTACAATAACTGAAATGAAGAATACACTAGAAGGAATCAACAGTTGATTAGATAAGGCGGAAGACTGAATCAGCGAGTTGGAAGACAAGGTAGCAGAAAATATGCAATCAAAACAGAAAAACGTAAAGAATAAAAAAAAATAAGGAAAGTTTAAGAGACCTCTAGGACAACTTCAAATGTGCCAACATCAACATCATAGGGGTACCAGAAGGAGGAGAGAGAGAGTGAGGGATTGAGAACCTATCTGAAGAAATAATGACGGAAAAATTTCCTAACCTGATGAAGGAAATTGACATACAAGCCCAGGAAGCACAAGGAGTCTCACACGAGAGGAACTCAAAAAGACAGACACCAAGTTACATCATCTTTAAAATGCAAAAATTTAGAGAAAAAGAGAATCCTAAAAACAACAAGTAAAGGGCAGCTATTTACTTACAAGAGTACTCTCATAAGGATATCAGATAATTTCTCAACAGAAACTTTGCAGGCAAGAAGGAATTGGCTCAAAATGTTCAAAGTGATGAAAAACAAAAAAAACATACAACCAAGACTACTGTACACAACAAGGTTATCAATTAAAATTGAAAGTGAGATATGAATCTTCCAAGATAGGCTAAAGCTAAAGGAATTCATCACCAATAAGCCAGTATTATAAGAAATATTAAGAGGACTCTGTAAAAGGAAAGGGAGAAACCATAAATATGAATAATAAAATGACAACTATTTACCTAGGAATAATCACTTTAAATGTAAATGGATTAAATACTCTAATCAAAAAAACACAGGGTACTGAATGGAATTAAACAAGATCCATGC
>PUFA01001253.1:0-48252 GCA_003508835.1 Eonycteris spelaea
CTGGAGATATTAAACTGCCCTAGAAGTAGGAAACAATAAGATCAAAGAGTATTCAGGTGTCTGTCTGGAATGGAAGAAGGGAAAGAAGGTTCTTTAACTGTGATAAGAATGCAGATTCCAAGGCTTAACTTTTTAGAGATTAAAATCCTTTAAATTTGAGATGGTATGTAGGAATCTGCACTATAACAAGATTTATTGTCACTGATTTTGAAGCAGTGGTCTCATGATCATTATTTGAGGAAAAAAAAGAAGTTTAATTCAGAAAATTCATAAAAAGGAGAAGGTGACATTAGCTCAGACCAAGAGAAACAAAGCTATCTGAAAAGGCAGATGTCTTTGAACCTGATGGAGAAAACACAGACTAAACAATGGTGGTCCAAACATGGCAGGGCAACTAACCAAAGGAAGTTGGCAAAAGCTATGTACACTACATTAAATATCCAGTTAGGCCTAATTCTGTAGAGATTAATGCCCCATTTTAATGTCACCACCTGCAATGAAGTAGTAAATGGAACAATTACAAAGAACATTCAGTGCAAGCGTTATAGCAGACATTCAGTAATAGACAGACTTATGGATAGATAGATTGGATAGATAGATGAGATAGATGATAGATAGATAGATAGATAGATAGATAGATAGATAGATAGATAGATAGGTAGATAGATAGTAGATGATGATGATGATGATGATGATGATGATGATGATGATGATAGAGAGACAGACAGATGATAAATAGATAGCAACATTTTTCCATGGAGAAACCCCAAGAGAAACTTGAGATACTGAAAAGATATGATTCATACCCTATGGCCACAAAGTTCTGTGCCATTTTTTAGATAGTAGGACCACAGCTCAAAAACAAAAAGCATTGTCCCTACAATGCTTGCTCCCAAAGACCATACTTTTGGAAATTGCACTTAACATTTTCTGCTCCCTTTCTCGATTTTTTTTTTTTTTTGCTTTTTGTCCTTTACATCTTTATTACCATGCAGGGCACATGGGAAGTGCTTCATCAAATTCAAGTGCTTACCTCACTTATGGGGCTACATTAGTACACAGACTAGTCAGAAATGAAATAAGTTGCAGTGAATTCCACAGGAAAGAAAGATGCTCTGACTGAGAATGTACTATGGGAAAATAACACCCCTCTATGGGCTACTGTAAGTATTGTTTTGTAGGGTATGGAGGAAACAATTCTCTTCTGAGGCCATTTTGAAACATTATTAAGTAAAAGCAATAAATCTTGGAAAGCAGAGGTCATTGAGGCCCTTAGAGAAGCTCAAAGTCCACAAAATCGTGACCCCAGAAAACAGGTGGCCTTTCCCACAAACACACATACACAGACCAGGCCCCATTCACCCTTGGCCTAATTATTCCTCATAAGATGGCTATAATAATAAATTAATATTGTGGTTAACACTGTGTCCATCATACCTTTGACACCATGAGAGCTCTGTAGAAACCTAACATGGCAAGGAAAGGGTATCTCCCTGATTTCAAGAAAAACCACCTTCTTAGAAAACTACGAAGAAGATACCACTCCAAATCATGAATATTCCACCCCTTAGTTAGATCAATAGATAAAGCCCTAACCCCATGAGAAAAGCACAGGCAGCTCCCTCTTGAGGTTACCCACTCTCCCCTCTGACAGTGTACTTCCACTTTTTTCTGGCTTTATTAAAAATAGACAATTAGTTGCTGTATTTACATTGTATAATTCGATGAGTTTTTTTTAAAAAAATTATAGTTAGCATACAATAATATACCAGTTTCAGTGTATAGTATAGTAATCAGAGGTCCACAAAACTCACAAAGTGATCACCCCTAATCCAGTACCCCTCTTTTCCCTTACATATTTATTACAACATTATTAACCATCTTCCCTATGATACAATCTACATCTCCATGTATATTCTGCAACTATCATTTGTAACTCTTAATCCCTTTGCCTTTTTTTGTCCTCCCAACCCCCTCTCATCTAATAGTCCTCAAAATATTATCTGTATCTATGCGTTTCTTTCTACTTTTATTGTCACCATTGTTGATTTCGTTCTTTAGATTCCACATGCAATGTTTGTCTTTCTCTATCAGACCCATTTCATTCAGAACAATACCCTCTAGGACCATCAAGGCAATATCTTCTTTTCCATCCCCTTCCTTTTAGTCTGTGTGTGTCTTTTAATCTGAAGTAAGTCTCTTGTAGGCAACATTGTAGGGGTCTTGTCTTCTTATCCATTCAGCTACTCTAACTGTTGGTTGGAGCACTTAATTCTTTTCCATTTGAGATACTTGTTGACAGGAATGTAGTTATTACCATTTGCTATTCCTGCTTTTGATAAATGTTTTTTTTTCTTGTTAAAAAGTCTCTCTGACATATCTTATAATATTTGGCTTGGTGTTGATAAATTCCTTTAGCATAATTTTTGTCTAGGAAGCTCTTTATCTGTCCTTCAACTCTAGATAGCTTTTCTGGATAAACTATTCTTGGTTGTAGATTCTGGATTTTCATCACATCAAATATTTTGTGCCAAACCCTTCTGTCCTGCATAGTTTCTTTTGAGAAATCAGCTGCCAGTCTTATGGGTGCTCCTTTGTAGGTAACTAACTGCATTTCTCTTGCTGCTTTTAAGATTCTCTCTTCGTATTTAACTTTTGGCATTGTAATTATTTTGTGTCTTGGTGTGGGCTTCTTTGGGACTCTCTGAGCTTCCTGGGGTTGTATGTCTATTTCCTTCACCAGGTTAGGGAAATTTTCCATCATTATTTCTACAAATAGCTCTTCAACATCTTGTTGTTGTTGTTTTCCGGTATCCCTATGACCTGGATATTTTTACATTAATAGTGTTCCCATAGGCTCCTTAAATTATTATTATTATTATTATTATTATTATTATTATTATTATTATTATAGTCTTGGCTCTTTTTTTTCCATTCTGATTGAGTGTCTTTAGTTTCACTATCCTCTATATAGGGCATTTGATCCTTTTCTTTACTCACTCTGTTTATTCCTCTTATTTTACTTTTCATCTCAGATAATGTATTCTTCATTCTGACTGGTTCCCTTTTATAATTACCATTTCTATTTTTATGTATTTTATCTCTTGTTAAAGTTCTCATTGAATTCATCTACACTTCCCATAAGTTCATTGAGCATATTTATAACCAGTGTTTTGAACTCTGCACCTGTGAGATTGTTTGACTCCATTATTTCTGGATCTCTGTTCGTTTCTCTCCTATGGTGTCTGCTTCTTTGTCTTCCCATTTTGGCTGCCTTTATGTGTTTCTACTTACTAAGCAAATCTCTTAAGTCTCCTGGTCTTATTAGTGTGCCTTTGTGTGGTAGGCATTCAGTGGCACAGTCCTGAGAGAAGTTCAGCTGCAGACTAAATTTAGCCCCAGCCTGCACCCCTCCAGGCCACCTGTTAAGATTCAGGAAGCAATCCACAGATGCTGTGCTTATAGTTACCTCAAGAGGCCATGCCAGAAACTGAGGCCAGCTGCTACCAGTGTGAGTCTAGGCACTGCTCAGCAAGGGGCACCTGAGTCTCCGAAGACACACCTGAATGTGACTTGGGTAGGGCCGTGAGTTGGGGGAGGCAGAGTTTTAGGGAATCCTCTGGGAGGAGTGCTCTCTGTTATACAGTTTGATGAAGTCTCAGCTGTGTTGGCACTGAGTCTACACACTGGGAGGGTAAGGGCTCAACAGAGGAATGATGGATACTGCTGGCATTTCTGTACAGAGAGAGTCTCACCTTGGTCTTCACTCCAACAACTCAGTGTCCACCTGTAAGTCTTTGGTGCTCTGTGTGCAGCCAACCCAACACTGGCGCTCAGAACAAGTAGGTCCATCACCGTGAAAGTCTGCTTGCAGACACGGCTCCTTTAAGAGGCATCTGCAGCTGCCAACTGCCACTGCTATGTCCTCTGTCCCACTCAGCTGCTAGGGGCTGGGCAGCCTCACATCCTCACCTTGTCCTACCTCCTCCAATTGCAGGGTGATTTCTTATTTCTCTCCCTAGTTGTAGGGTTTGTTCAACTAGATCCCAGGTGATTTTTCTTGCTGTTTTCTCCTTGTTTTTGTCACAACTTTGATTTGGTCACCAGAAGGATGAACAGAACCTCTATCATCTATACCATATTTTTTGTCTCCCTGAATTTTCACTTTTGGTGTACTTTTGCTTCTAGCAAACTTGCGTTTTTGCTTCATTGCCTTCACTATCTGTCTGTGAATTCTTTCTTGTGACGTTGACAAGACCTTGGTCCATTGTCTAGCGACAATGCCACCTTCTTACATTTGTATAATGATTGTGGTTCTCAAACATTTTCATATATACAGTCCTCATAGTAACTCTGTGGTCGAGACTTTGCATAGGAAAGACCCCCAAAAGATAGAAAGTCTAAAAATAAAACTGACTGAGAAAAAAAAAGCCAAAGAGACAGACCACAGTAAAAATAAAATGAGATAAGCAGGCAGACATAGATTGAGAGAGAGAGAGAGAGAGAGAGAGAGAGAGAGAGAATGAGAGAGAGAGAGAAGAGAGAGAGAGAGAGAGAGAGAGAGAGAGAACCTGAAGTCACTGAATGTGAGCTAACAGAATTCAGCAATAATGAGAGGAATAAATAAGGCAGGAACAATCAAAAGAGAAAAACAGGTACAATGGAAATGTTAAGCAAAAAAAAATCTTTTGAATGAATCAACGCTGAGCTCAGCTCTTAAATGGGGTAAAGTGCTATCAGCCAAGGCACTCTTCCTAGTTGTCTTGTGCAGAACACTGGTGAATTCAAAGGTCCACCAGTCAGGAAAAATGCATGCGTGAAAAAGGTCTAAAAAAGAAATCTGATTTTCTCAATTTGAATTTAACTCTCATCTCCTTTTATAAACGTAAAACATAAGTTTTTCTTTGTTTTGATAAATCCTCTTAAGGGGCTTGCCACTTGACCATCTGAGAATCAATGATATAGAGAAGCTAGTCATTTCTAGTCATGTCATGCTATTGATTTCCATAAGGCAAGGAAAAATGTCAAATTTTATTTTTTTACTATTCAAATTGTTATAATATCAAATGTTTTTCTAAGCCATGCATATTCCGTGTTCTATTTTGATATACCCTGGTCCTCACACTGCTCTCCTGCCCTCCCATTCTCCAAACACACACAGAGTGACAAACTTGTCCATCCTTGAAACTCACTGGCTTAGAAACAAAGCCTCACTAGGGGTACAGGCTGTAGAGCAGTAGAAAAGTTCTAAGTGAGGAGAATGCTGTTTCTTTGGAAGTAGTCAAAGTTGATGATGGTATATTCCTTGTAAGGGCAGATATGTCATATCTCTTACCCATCTTCCAGGGATCACATTCTTCACTATTCTTTTCCTCCTGCCATCAATAGTCCAGGCCTCAAGTATTCTGTACTGTTGTGGCAAAAGCTACCACAAGAAGATGTGATGCCTTTTTCAAGGCAAAAGACTGTATTTTCCCTGTGAAATCACTGACCTTAATATTGCAGTAACTGCAAGACACTGCTGCTACTTCATAAAACCAAGGCAGCACGCCCATCTCAGTATATCCTCAGTGAGGGAAGGGGCCATGATCAGTGAAGTGCAGCTAATGTCAAAGTCATTAGAAACAGAAGTGGGGTCTGGGGTCATGCAAAGAACAGCTTCCAACTGAGCTCATAACTAAGTTTCCCTCCCAATAGATGGAGCAATATTTCTCTGTTGGGTGTGCAGAAAATGGTTGGTTCTAACTTTGATATGTCTTCTACAGATGTTACCAGATCACTTGGGTGATGACCTGGGATTGGGGGTGAAAGGATTTATAAAAGCTATATCTCAATTGGCATGTGGTTGGGATTCCTTACTTTTGCTTTATCTCACTCCACCAATAGGGATCCATTAATTTCTGTGTGTGAAGGAAATAATACAGGTTCATTTCTCTGCATACTTCACAGAGGGGTAGAAGTAGCAGGGAACTCAAATATATGGCAGCAGGTGGGAGCGGAATAAAACTGTATTTAGGAATTTGAATTACATTGCAAATAGCATTACGATTAGAAAATTGAAGTCCCTGCTTTCTCACTGGGAACTGGCTAAAGGGTAGTACTATTAAGTCTGGGAAGAATCCCCCTGTGAGACAATGTGTTTGCTCTTATCCTCATCACTGACTCAGACTTTAACCTGGACCCTAAACTCATATTATGGCCTGCGTCCCTAACCTTGACCAGCTGTTTTAAAAATCACATTAGTGACTGGACAAAAGAAAGCATCAGTTTGCTCCATTCCTACAACAATAAAACCAATTTGCAGTAACATTTGGTAACAGCAGGTGGAATGTATTATCTTTGTATATGAAGAACAGCAAAGAGAAAACTGGGATTGTAAAGGAAAAAAGAAAGCTTGCCCTGAAAATATTCTTACAGAAGTTCTTCCCACAAAGCCCAGGGTTAGACAGACTGATGCTTTTGACTAATTTGCTAGAAGTGTGGAAGGCAATGGTAATGTGTGTACTCTGAGGATCCCCCTCCATGACACAGCAGAGGAAGTGTGAGTCACTGATTTCTCCCACCTTGTTAGAGACCTTCATTGTAAAAGACAAGGAAATCTTTATGTGTTGGCCTATAAGCTAACTGAAGTATGGTTTGGTGGTAAGAAGGTTTGATTTTTTGAGGAACCAGGTTTGAAGAAACAACTTGGGCAAGATAGTGTATACTCTCTGATCCTGACATTTGCTATCCACAAGTATTTTAATAATACTTATTTTATAAAACTAGTGTGAGCGTTAAATGAAATAATGTAGGTAGTATTTAGCACTGGTCAGTGCACAAAACGATGGCAGCTATTTATTATTATTATTATTATTATTATTATTATTATTATTATTATCATTATCATCATTATTATTACCACTACTACTATACCACAATTCTCAACAGGGTTACTGCCAGAACATAAAATAGTAATTATTAAGAGTTCAGGTTTGGCTGTCAGACTTGAGATTCACTATGCGCTTTGTTACTCTATAGCTCTGTACACTACATCTCAGTTTCCTCTGTGCCTCTGTAATGATAGTCTTGTCTGCCTCCTGAGATTATAAAGATTAAATAAACCAGCATATGCAAAACACTTAGAAATAGTGCCTGGCACAGAGTATGTGCCATGTAAATATTAGCTATTATTATTAGTATTTTGGTAAACATCCTAAGATTTTGGCTCACAGATACCAATGGTGCTTTCAGCTCACAGCATGTTCTCAGTCTGTTGCTAAGCCTACAATCTCTACCAAACGTCTAGACCCAACACTAAAGCTTTAGCTCACAAATGAAGGTTTGGAACCACATCTGGTCATTAAAGTTTTGTCAGCAAAGGCACGTGCCATCACATTTCTCCAGATTCCAACCCTCTGTTATTTCCAATTTATGAGTCACTGAGATACCATAGTTGTATCTGTCATAGCAGATTTCATTATGTTAACAGGGCAATGCAATAATAAATACAACTGTTTGTGGCATATAAGGAAATGACAAATTAAGTCCCAGATATTTGAAAAGACAGTTTTCTGAAGGGAGATAAATTCTTAGTCTGAACGTGAAATAAAAACTGCTTACAAATTAAAAGATGGAGAAATTTCATATTTGGTCCTTGGCCACACAATTTATATTTAGAGCCTTTCTTCTTTTCTCTCACAGCACCCAATGTGTAGATTGGCTTACTGTGGTACTGCAGTTAAGTCTAACTTCCTTAAAAGGGACACTTTCTCCAGAATGTTCCCTCTCAACTCCCTTATCTTGCCCCTAACCCCAAATTCTACACCTTCAGTATCTGACCTGGAATATATAAGGTTGATCATAACTTAAGGTATTCCTCTTATCAGGGATATATTTCATTTTAAAAGCCTCTAGGAACTTTAGACTAAGAAAATGTCTCTCTGAGAGAAAGTAATTCAAGAATTATTTGACAGATGGAAATATGTGAAGATATTAAACTAGGGGAAACCTTTGGTGGTACCTAGTAAATTGAATTACTTTTCTTCAGCAAATATATATTCTCACTATACATTACTCTTTCCAAGGCACAAGAACTTCAGCAATTAAAAAAGGGGAGGGAGTGCAGATATAGTCCCTGAGCTAGAGAGTTTATGTTATAGTAGAAAAGAAAATAACCAATAAAAATATAAGTTTATATTATGTGAGCAATGTGAAGTCCACTTATTTAGCAAAATGATAAGGTAAAGGGTAACAAGAATGAGGATGATTTAATATTTATATAGTATGGTAAGAGGATAGTTTCTTTGAGGTAATGAATTGGTGAGAAGGTGCCTACTAGGCAGAGATCAGAATCATGGTAAAAAAAAAATCCAGGGAAGAAAAACAGCAATTTCAAAGGCCTTGTTAAGGCAATTTATGTTGAAATTGTAGAGGAACAGAAAGAAAAGCAGTGTGGCTGAAGTATAGGGAACAGGGAACAGAGTGGCAAGAGATTAGAGTAAAGCCTTGGGCCAGATAATATGATAAAGCCCTAGGGAAAGGAAAGAGGGTTTGGACTTAATTTAAATTGGAAAACTTTGAAGAGTTAAAAAAAAGATAACGTGATCTGACTTACATTTTTTAGAAGAATGAAACAGAAATAATATGACATAGGAGACAGAGGCAAGGGGCAATTCATACAGAAGCTTCAAGAGTAAGGTGAATCATAACATGCTAGTTCACAGATGTTACCTTTTTCAAAAGGGCAGTGGAGGAAAGCTCTTGGGGTTGTACAGCATAGCTTTGAAAGCTTCGCCATTTTTGTGGGAAATTAATACTTACTTCCCCTAAAATAAAGCTCATTTTCTTACCTTTCTAATTACTCTCTCAAATGTTAGAAATGTATATATATTTTTTTATAAATTACTTTTCTTTATTCAATATGTGATATCTTTGTTATTTATGTAACAATGAACCAAATAACAGTATTTGGAAACTTTTCCCAATATTTCATATAGAAGGTTGTTTTTTTTGTTTTGTTTTTTTCGTTTTTTTTTAAATACTTCCTATTCCAACCAGTGTTTCACACAGTATAGTCCATAGACTGCTTCAGAATCACTTTGTGAGCCTATGAATGGAGCAAATCCTTGGACCTACCCGCAAACCTGATAAGTGAAAATCTCTGTAGTTGGAATCTTGTTACTTGCATGTTCTAAAAGTTCTCCAACTGTTTCTGATTCACACTAAAGCTTGAGAACTACTGTTTTGCATTTTTTGTGCCTTTGTTCCTCTGTCGCCTCTTTCTGGAATGCTATTTCTCTGAATCTCTGTAGAAATTCCACACATCTTTCAAGGCTCACCTCAAATATAACCTCCTCTATAAAACTTTTCTATTCTAGTTCTATCCAAAGAAATATGATCTCTGTTATTGCTATAATTACCAAGTATGATATGGAAAGATGTCAATACTTGCTGCAGGAGACACCCCAAGGGTATCTTCTGTGCACTCTGGTTTCCCCCCAGCGCTTGCGCAGAGAACACAAAACAGAGAACGCAAAACAGACACTCAGACAAGAATAATTACTGGTAGGTGGACCCAGAGAAGTTCGCTACCTACAACCCAGACAAGACCAAAGATAATAAACAGAATTTGACAACAGGGCACAGGAGGCGGTGTCCCGCGGCCACAGTCTGGGAGATATGACTGCGTCCAGTCTCTCCACGGACCCCTGGTGACCGGTCAACAGAAACAGGAACAGAAAGGTACCTTAAAAAGCACTTAATTTTGTAATTTAGTCATTACTTTTCTCATCTCTAATACAAAATCATGTTATCTTCACTGTCGACTCCATGCTACAATGTCCTAAGTTTTAGACTAATTATCTAATAAAAGAAAAAGGAAATCATTAATAGTTTTTAAATTTCAAGTTAGAGAAAGAAACTTTACCACACAATAATGAAACCTGAGCAATGCAAGTTTGTGACTACAAGAGTGTCTTTCAATAATACAGTATTTAAAATTCCTGTTCCACCAGTGGTGTTAGTTCCCGAGGACTATCTAATGCAGTGGACCCTTCTAAAATAGAGAACAAATTAGTTAAAGCATATGTGAGGATACCGAGGGAGGACGAAGCCAATTAGTATTGCCTAATAATTTTTGAAAATTATTAAGAGTATTGAGAGCATCTCATCTAATTTCTATCTTTTGAGGAGTAATTTTCTGTTATAAAAATTTTATAACCTAAATATTGATAAGGAACAGAATCTTGTATTTTCTCAGGAGCTATCTCGAGCCCATACTTTTCCAGAGCTATTTTTCCAAATAAAAACAATTATACACAAGTCCCTGAGTAAACTTTCCCCTTACTTCTTACAAAGGCATATTTACAAATGCTTGGCACATGATAGGACTATTAAGCATGCCTTGGGGTAATACTTTCCATTGACATCACTGAGTAGGCTGTAGCCACATCTTCAGGAGAAAGTACCTCACCATCTGACTCACTGATTGTGGTGACCTTAAAAATATCTTGAGAGCCAGATTTATCTAACAGGAGGTGTGCTCATCAGAAGGAGCAGATTCTAATCTCCTAGAAAAACCTGCTGCACCATGAAACTGGGTCCATAGCATCTCGAAACAGTCCCCGTAAGGAAAAGGCTTCTATGGGAACCTGATCTGGACCATAAGCAGTATAATATGCTTTGATTTAATTCCCACCTTTTCCCAAGTTTCTTCATTAACTGTTCTTTCCTCGGGGAACCAGGGACAACATAATTGAACAAACTGCAAAAATTTCAATAATTGAGATGTGGAAACTTTAACTCCTCTTTTTGCTAAGATTTTCTTAATAATATCAATAATGAACCTTCTTTCTGTAGACCCATTATGGCCCATGACTTCTCTAAGTTCTTAATTCTTAGTACTCACCCTTACTTACCTGGCTACCTCTGGTCCAGGGGGTTTGCAGCACCCACAAGTGAGCTCCTATCCATGTTGAACTATCAGGATTACCTTCAGGTCCCTGTTTGGGCACCACTTGCCAGAGGCCAGCTCCAGCCAAGTCCAGGGCTAAAGGAAACGTGGAGTCGGCGAGGGAAAAATTACAAGGAGAGAGCCGAAATGCAAGGTGGTTCTCTGATTTATTTTTTTCACCTGCTCCCAGAAATGTAGAGGTACAGGGTTTTAAGCCCAAAATCCCATTCTTCATCCTATCTAAACACAAAGGTCTATTTTTATTCTGTTCATTACCTGTCAACCCACAGGTTGAGTGTGCATGTGGGGGTACAGAAGCAGAAAGCTTATTGTTAGAATGTTATGTTCCTGTGGGTGACAGCCCATGTTCCCATGGACATAGCCATGTTCCCATGGGCATAGCCACAAACTTATATTTAATATTTAACTACAATGTTTTTTTTCTTACTCTTGTGACCTATCATTTTATTTTCCTATGGTTAATGTGTGAGGCAAAGCAGAGCAAAGTGAGAGACAGACTTTTTCCTCTTATGTTTCATAATCATAAAGTGGTATTTACATTTTATTTTCCTAAAATGTTGATTTAGCTGTCTCCTAAAACTATTACGCTGATCCTTGGTAAGGAGGCAACTAGGAGAGCCCTGGCGAGTCTCATTATAAAAGGTAGATGATGATATTGCACTCATTTCCCATTTACATCTAACATTCTAACTCTATCTATATAGGCTCCTGTATAAGGTAAAGTAGGTAAGGGAGAGGGGGGTAATTTTCCCATAGACTTCTTTCCCAGAGGGGGCCTTCCACTTAAGCACTGACACAATGGCCTGCTCAGGAAACATATCTTGCTTTCTCCTTTCATCAAGTTGTTTGATTAATTCCTCATTACTCATATTTCTTCATGTCCCTTTCTCGGAAAACTTGCCTTTTCCTCTAACACTCCCCTCCACTCCCAAAGACAGAACAGTAGTCAAAAGCAATGTATAAATTCTCAATATAGACAACACAGAAGAAAGGAACAAGCACAGATGACTCTAGCATCGCTTGCTTTGCAAGCGAGGCTTCACTCTGGCTGCGACTGTGTCTGTTGCTGCGGCAAATACTAATGTTCAGGAGACTGATTGGTGCACTATGTTGGGGCAATTACCTCAGAGCTAGAAGAAAATTGCTGATTTGAACTCTGACCTGACTCAGCACACTTTATTTGAGGACCATGGAGTCATATACATTTGAAGCTTGAATTTAATTCCTAAAGACCAGGCTAAAGAGAAACTTCAAAGACATGGTCTATTTCTCTTGATAGTCCATACTGTATACGTATCTAAGAGTGTTTCTCAGAGGTTCTCCGCATGAGCAGTTTGTGGACCAACCAGGTCATAATGCCCTTGTGTTCTACATTAACTATAGATTGTTTGGCCCAATGCTAACCTACTGAATGAGATTATCACAGGATGTGGCCAAAGAATTAGGCCACTTTCATAAATAATTGAGTATATTCTTTCAGTATGTCATTCACTGAGAACAATTAGAAAAAGTGAAACAAAATAAAAAACAAAGTAAAAATCTATTTGAAGACACTGAAGAGATACCAAAAGAGTATGGTAGGGCTGAGGGAGGATTCAAAAAAGGTGAGCTTGGACTTTGGGACTGATTTTCCACTCAAGCAATTGTTAGTTTTGAAAACAAAAAGTATATTTGAAGCTGATAAAAATAAAAGTGTTCTTTAATTTCACAAGGCTGAAAGGCCAAGAATTAGAATTTAAGTCCTGCAAATAACTCCTCTTAAACATTATAAGTTTTCAGTTAGTATCTTCAAATGATTATGCCCTAATAATAAGAGTGAAGGAGAAATAGATGAAGGCCAAATGGATTAATCCCAGGTTTGAATCTTTTTTTTTTAATGTTACACATTTGCAATCATATGATTATTTTATTTTATTTTGTTTTGTTTTTTAACTCCTTTTACCCATCTAACCCCTCCTCCCTAATCCCCCTTAACTCTGCAAAATACTAGATTATTGTCCATGTCTATGCCCTGTTTTTTGCTGCTTTTTAGGTTTATATCCCACATATAAGCGATATCATGTGATTTTCAACTTTTTCGTCAGGCTTATTTCGCTTAGCATGATTATCTTGAGGCCCTCCATGTTGTCGCAAATGGCTGTATTCATCTCTTCTTATGGCTGAGTAATATTCCTTGTATATATGTACCACTGCTTCTTTTAGCCAATCATCTATGTAGGAGCACTTCTGTCACTTCCATGTCCCTAGCCACGTGAATTATGCTGCTATTGAACAACGGTATGCAAATATCTATTCAGATATGTGTTTTCAAGTCTTTGGGGTAAATACCCAGTAGAGGTATTGCTGGATATATGGTAGATCAGTTCTTAGTTTTTTGAGGAACCTCCATTACTTTCTATAGTGGCTGTACCAATTGCAGTCCCCCAGCAGTGTATGAGGTTCCTTTTTCTCTACATCCTCCCAACATTTGTTATTATTGTTCTGTTGATTATAGCTATTCTAATAGGTGAGGGTTGGCATTTCATTGTGGTTTTGATTTGCATTCCCTAATAGCTAGCATGTTGAGCATCTTTCATATGTTTGTACCATTTGTATGTCTTCTTGGAAAAAGCTACCCAGGTCCTCTGCCCACTTTGTGGATAGGATATTTATTTGTTTGTTGTTATTGAGTTGTATGATTCTTGCATATTTTGGATATAGGCACTTATTGTAGGCACTGCTTGCAAGTATTTGTTCCCATTCTGATGGTTATCTCTTTACCTTGTCAATGATTTCTTTTGCTGAAATAGAAGCTTTTTAGTTAGATGTAGTCACATTATTTATCTTAGTTGTACTTCCCTTGCCTTGAAAATCAAATTCATAAAATCTTTCTTTAAGTCCAAGGTTTTGAGTTTAGTTCCTATGTTTTCTTCTATGCATTTTATTATTTCAGGTCTTACATTCAGGTCCTTAATACATTTTGAGTTCATTTTGGTGTTGGTCTAGTATTATTCTTTTGCAGGTGGCTTTCAAGTTTTCCCAGCACCATTTATTAAATAGGTTTTCATTACCACAGTGATATTTTGCTCTTTTGCTGAAAATTATTTGCACATCAAACATTGGTTTACTTCTGGACTCTTGATTCTGTTCCACTGGTCTGTGTGTCTGTTTTTTTTGTTTGTTTGTTTGTTCCTGTACCATGCTGTTTTGATTACTGTCACTTTGAAGTATAATTTGAAGTCAGGCAGAGGGATGCCTAAGCCTCATTCTTTTTTCTTAGGAAGGCTTTGGCAATTCTGGGTCTTCTGTGCTCCCACAGAAACCTGATGATTTTTTTTGTAGTTGTTCAATTTCTTAAAAACATGCCAATGGGATTTTGATGGGTATTGCATTAAATCTGTATAATGCCTGAGGTACTAAGTTTCATTTTAACTATATTGATTCTTCCAATCCAATCACATGGAATATCTTTCCACTTCTTGTATCTTCTTCAATTTATTTTAATAGGGTCTTATAATTTTCATCATATAGGTCTTTCACAAGTGTCATTAAATTTATTCCTAGGTGTATTATTCTTCTGGTTGCAATTGCAAAAGAAATTCTTTCTCCACTTCTTTTTCTGACACTTCATTATTCAAGAATAGGAACGCTATGGGATTTTTGAACATTGATTTTGTATCCAGAGACTTTACTGTATTTGCTTATTGTTTCTAAGTGTTCTTTTCAAGTCCTTAGGGTTTTCTATATAGAGAAATCATGTCATCTGCAAATAATGACAGTTGTGATGCTTCAGTTTTGTTTTTTAATCTAATCTGCAACTCTGTGCCTCTTTTTGGTGAGTTCATCCATTTACATTTAGAAGTGATATAGAAATATGAGGTTTTTCTCTAACCATTTTATCTTTTCCTTTCTGGTAGCTCAATGTTATCCATTGCTTCCTTGTCCTTGTGTGTCTGATTTGTTGTTTGTTGTTGTTGTTGGATTTGTGAGTTTTCGCTCTCATCCTTTTTTTTATGTTATATACCTTCAGGACTGAATTTCGTGTGGTGTGGTTACTATAATAAAATACATATAGGATAGGTCTATTTTCTTCTGAGTGTGCTTTTTCTTCATTCCCCCTTGTTGAAATTGAATGTTTGAATCCTCCCCTTTTCTGTTACTTTTGCCTCAATTTGTCCCTATGTATGCTGAAAATCATTAGTGTCTTGCAATAGCAAATTTTCTTCTTATTGTCTAAGCTTTATAATATCCTGTTCTTAATAAGGGTTGCACTCATGTGCTTCTATCTGCCTGCTATGTCTTTCTTACAGTGATGTATATTTTTTTGTCATTTTGTTTTAGGTGAGCTGATCCCTTTCTGCATTTCCTTGTAATTCGGCCTCATACTGAGTAGAAGTCCCTCAATTTTTGCATGTGTCTGGAAAGGCTTTATTTCTCTTTCATACCAAAGGACAACTTTGCTGGGTACATTATTCTTAGCTGGTAGTTCCTTTCATTTAATAGTTTGAATATTGATTCCTCCTTTTTGGCTTGTAAACTTTGTGCTGAGAATTCTGATGGTAATCTAAGGTTTTTCCTATAGGTTTACCATTTCCTTTTCCCTGGCTGCCCTGAAGATTCTTTATTTGTCACTTATTTTAATAATTTTTAATAAAATATGTCTTGATGAAGGTCTTTTGGGTTGAGATAATTGGATGTTCTATTGACTTTTTGAATTTCAAGCTCTGCCTCATTTCTTGTGATTTGGGAAATTCTTGTCATCTAATTTTACCGAAAATCTTTCTAATCCTTGCTCCTATTCCTCCCTCCAAGAATGCCCTTTGTTCTTATATTCCTCTCCCGATGGTATCAGATAAGTTCTTGTATCTCTTTCCTTAATTTCATTCTTCATCTTCTCTCTCTCCTTCTTATTTATTTCTAGATTTCTGTCTTCAATACACTTATTCTTTCCTCTATTTGGTCAACTCATTTCCCAATCTTTCTATTTCATTTTTAAATCTCTTTCAGTGTGTTCTTCATCTCCAGAAGTTCTATTTGTTCTTTTGAGGGTTTGAATCTCCTTGTAAAGAACTAATTCTTCTGATCTAGTTGCTTTTTTCAATTCCTGAAATTGTTGATATAATTTTTTTTTGGATCTTATTGAGTTTTTTTTAGATGAATTCTCTGTCATTTAATTCAATATTTCCATGTCGTAAGCTTATTTTTTTCAGATTTTTTTTCTTTCTTTCTGAGATGCCTTGTCATCTTAGTTTTTCATAGTGTTAATGACTATTTCTCTGCCTACGCATAATGGAAGTATTCTGCTTCCCTCACCCCCCAGAAAGAGGGTTATTATAGTTAAGTCTCTCTTAGCTTATTGCAAAGAAGGCATTTTTTCTTTTGGTTTCCAGGAGGTGGTGTCTAAGCCTCTTGGATACCTGGTTTATATAAAGCCTTAATAATGCTTTTTTTTTTCCTTATTGATGTTTAATCATACTTGCTACTCTTAATCTCAGCCCTGTGAGTGTTAACAACAGTTTTGGTACTTTTTTCTTAGATTCCTCTGGGCTCGCGGTGCTTGGTTTCAGAGGACATGGAAAGTGGGTGTCTGTGTTGGGGATGATGGCTACAGCAAGCTTTGTTTTGCTAACCATGGCTAGTGAAAATGAACTGTTGTGTTCTCTGCAGTCCTTACTTCTCTGTTGTACCACTTCTCTGCTTCTTTCCTGATGACTAGACACTGTTCCACATGGAGCTCACAGGTTGTTCAGGGAACTCATCGCACTTTTCCTCTCTTGACTTCCTCCTACAGGGAGCTCCAGCTGTGAGAGGCAGTTTCTTTGATTCTCCCAGTCCACCTCCCAACACCCGGGGTCTGACCCATGGTAGCTCTTATGAGAAGATCCCAGCTCAGATGTGCTGGTGTGCAGTTTGAGTGTTTGTTGTTGTTGTTTTAAGTTTTAAATGTTCAGCTTATTGTTGTTTCAAGAGGATAGTTCTGGGGATGTCTCTCACTCTCATGTTTCTGATGTCTCCTGTCACAAAAAATTCTAAGTAAGATACAAGCAAATCGAATACAGTTCATAAAACATTATGCACCTGATCAAGTGGGCTTCATCCCAGGGGCACAGGTTTAACATATGCAAAAACAATTAATGTAATACACCACATAAACAAAGTAAATAGTAAAAATTATATCAATATTTCCCTGGATATCGGAGACATGGCAGAGTATGAGAAGTCCAAAGATCTATGCCCTTGAAACAACAAATAAGCTGAATATCTAAATGCAACAAAAAACACCCAATCTGCAACACAAGCACATCTGAGCAAGGTATCTGCAAATAAAGACCTACCACAGATCAGAACTCCGGGAGTTGGGCAAATAGACTGAGAGAAACAAAGAAGCTGTCTCTCATAGATAGAGCTAGGAGAGAAGGTGTGGCAGGTTTCCTTGAACATCCCTGCCTGGGAGAGCTGTGAGCTCTTTGCAGTGGCAGTGCCCAGGGATCAGGACAGAAAATGGAGAAGTAGTGACAGCAGAGAAGCAGCAGTTGATTAACTAGTTGTTGCTGCAAAATGCAAGGCTGAGGCACAGACCCCATTCCACAATACAGAGGGTCCCTCACCCCATATCTTCCAAGACTGAACATCACAGAGCCCCAAGGTATTAAGAGCCAACACTACCAAAACTGTTTGCTAACTCTGAGAGGGACTGAGAATGAAGGTAGCAAACAAGATTGAATATATTATAAGATAAAGAATAGGCATTTATTAAGACTTTATAAGAAACAAGAATCCAAGAAGCTTAGATGTCACCTACTAGAAAACAAAAGAAAAAACACCATCTTAGCAACAGCCTGGACAGAGACCTTTCTATAATAAGTCTTTCTGGGGGAAAAAAAAGCAGAATATACTTGCATTAATGGAGAAATAGTCTATTAAAAACCTGAACAACCAAGGTAACAAGCATCTCAGAAAGAAAAAAATCTCCAGAAGATGAGCTTACATGGAAATAGGTGATTTAAATGACAAGAATTCAGGATGGTAACTTCTGAAAAAATAACTCAATATGATCCAAAACAATTTATGTCAACAATTTCAGGAATTGAAGAAGCAACTATATCAGCAGAATTAATTATTTACAAGGAGATTCAAACCCTCAAAAAGAACCAATAGAACTTCTGGAGATGAAGAACACATTGAAAGAAATTTAAAATGAAATAGAAATATTGGGAAATAGAGTTGACCAAATGGAGGAAAGAATCAGTGATATTGAAGACAAAAATCTAGAAATAAATCAGAAGAAAGAAAGGAGAAATCAGGTTGTGCAGAGAGTCCTAACAAGTTAAAACCAAAATGGTTCACAGCAAGACACATCATCATTAACAAGACAAAGGTTAAAAGCAAAGAGAGAATCTTAACAGCAGCAAGAGAAAAACAATTAGTAACCTGCAAGGGAGCTCCCATAAGACTGTCAGCTGATTTTCAACAGAAATTTTAAAGGCCAGAAAGGAATTGGCAGGAAATATTCAAAGTGATGAAAACCCAAGACCTAAACCAACATTACTCTACCCTGCAAAACTATCATTTAGGATCTAAAAACTGATAAATAGCTTCTCAGATAAGAGAAAGGTAAAGGAGTTTATCACCACCAAACCAGTCTTCCTCAAGAAAAAGAAAAAAGAAAGATAAAAATATGAATAGAAAATGGCAATAACTATCTATCTACCAATAACTACTTCAAATGTAAATTGATTAAATGATTCCCGAATCAGAGATCAAGATTGGAAAACTTGCCAATAGGGATATTCCCTTAATGTTTCAGAGCTTGGTACACTCTGTTTAGTATCACCAGATCTCTACAGCAAAGTATCCTACAGAGTGTAAGGTAAATGAGGCAGTTTACCATATGGAGTTTGTCTCCCATTTCTTTTTCTCCATTAAAAAAACAATCTTGTTATTTTTGGATTACCTGTTTTACAAAATGTCATCTGATAAAAATGGATGTAGGGCCTTTAAAACATTCAAGAGCCTGGCTGAGAGTGAACAAAAATAGTGCTAGAATTATTACTAGGGGACCAACTGTACACAGATGGTCTGGCAAATGGTGGATTAGGGGAAAGCATTGACACTTGCAGTGACTTGGAAGCTGGCAATCAAGAAAAGAAGTAATTGGAAAATAGTTATTTTGAGGACTTTATGCTGCCATGAAGCCACAAAACATGTCATAAACCTCATTTTTATTCCTTCTGATTCCATTTAGTAAGATGTTAGAGGTTAGAACAGATTTTAGGATCCAGGTCAGGGAATGGCAAACTTTATCTGTAAAGAGCCCAGATGGATATATTTTATGCTTTGCAGGCCATATGGTTTCTATCACAACTACTCAACTTTGCTCTTGTTTAGAACAAAAAGAGCCACAGACAATAGAAAATGAATGGATGTGGCTTTGTTTTTTAAAAAAAAACAGGCTAATTTGGCCCATGGGTTATAGTATAATTACCTCTACTCTAGCAATTTATTGAAGGTTCCAAAAAAAAAAAATCATAGGAAGAGTATTTCCGGGAAATGGGAACATGTTCACAACCAAGAGTATGAAGTTATGTAACGAAAAATTGCGGATAGTTATATGACATTGGGTAAACTATGTAACCTGTTTATGCCTCAGTTTCCTTATAAAATAAGAGTAGTTGGAAGACATTATTACTATAATCCTTTCCACTGCAAAATTATATGATGTTCCAAATATAGCAGTAATTGACAAATTTTTTCAGTCCTCAGTGGAATGTTTTGCTTAACAAAGTCTTATATTAAAGCTATAAATGCATAATAGATGAAACCGTACTAAGTCCATTTGAACCTGTGGAAGGAAACCTGAAGTTTTTACCTTTATGTTATCAATTCAAATTATTGATCCCTCCTGAACTCTTGACACTTATTCATGGTTTATCTATCTATCTATCTATCTATCTATCTATCTATCTATCTATCTATCTATCTATTATTTATCTTATTACGGTGACATTGTTAACAACCTCCAATAAGTTTCAGCTGTGCAGTTTAACAGTAAGGCATATATATATACAGTGTAACTGTACACAGATGGTCTCCTCTCTCTCTCTCTCTCTCTCCTCTCTCTCTCTCTCTCTCTCTCTCTCTCTCACACTACATATAGTTACTAACTATATAATTACTAACTATAGTTACTAACTATATATATATATATATATATATAGTTACACTGTGTGATCACCTCACATAGTTAGATTTCTATCTGTCACCACATATTTGACCCCCTTTACCCCATCAACATGCCCTCCTTCATTCTGCTCACCACTAGTCTATTGTTCATGTAACCAATTCTCTTGCTTGTTTACCCTTTTGTTTGTTGCTTTCAGGTTTATATCCCACATATAAGTGAAATCATGATTTTCAACTTTTTCTGTCTGGCTTATTTCACTTACCATGATTATCTAAAGGTCCATTCATGTTGTCTCAAATATCCAATTTTCTATCATAGGACACTTTGATTGTTTCCATATCCTGGCAACCATATCCTGGCAACCATGAATAATGCTGCTATGGACATAAGTGTGCAAATATCTTTTCAAAATAGCAGTTTCAAGTCTTTGGGGTAAAATATCCAGTAGAGGGATTGCTGGATCATATGGTAGATTCAATTCCTAGTTTTTTGAGGATACTCCACACTGTTTCCATAGTGGCTGTACCAATTTGCAGTCCCACCAGCAGTGTATGAGGATTCCTCTATTTCTCTGTATCCTATCCAACACTTATTATTATTTGTCTTGTGATAACAGCTATACGTAGTTTTGATTTGCATATCTTCTAAAAGCTAGTTAGGTTGAGTATCTTTCATATGTTGGCTGGATATTTGTATGTCTTCTTGGAAGAAGTGTCTGTTCAGGTACTCTGTTCATTTTTTTTTATTGGATTGTTTGTTGTTCTGTTGTTATTGAGTTGTATGTGTTCTTTGTATATTTTGTATATTATGCCCTTATTGGAGCATTGCTTGCAAATATATTTTCCCATTCAGATGGTTGTCTCTTTACCTTGTTGAGGTTTCCTTTATTAGCAAAGCCTTTTAGTTTGATGTAGTCCCATTCATTAGTTTTTTTTTTACTTCCCTTGCCCTTGAGGTCAAATTCAGAAAATCCTTTCAATCTAAGGTCTATGAGTAGTCCCTATTTTTTTTTTTCCATGAAATTTATTGTTTCAGATCTTTACCTTCAGATTCTTAATCCATTTTAAGTTCATTTTTATGTGTGGTAATAGACAACAGTCTAGTATCATTTATTTGCAGGTGGTTTTCCAGTTTACCCAGCACCATTTATTGAAAGAGGCTTTCCTTTATCCACTGTATGTATTTGACTTCTGTTTAAAAATTAATTGAACATATAAACATTGGTTTATTTCTGTACTCTCGATTCTGTTCCACTGATCCATATGTCTGTTTTTGCCAATACTATCCCCATTTTGTTTATTGTTATTATAGTATAATTGGAGTTAGGCAGATGATGCATTCGGCTTTATTCTTTTTTCCCCAGATGGCTTTTAATTCTGGATCTTTTGTGCTTCCATATGAATGTGATGATTTTTGTTCTATTTCTTCCCTGCCGAATGGGATTTAGATGAGGATTGCATTAAAATCTGTATATGCTTTCATGAATAATGGCCTTTCATAGTAAGCCTTTTTAACTATGTGGTTCTTCCAATTGAAGAACATGGAATACCTTTCCATTCTTTGTATTTCTTTGATTTCTTTTAATAGGGTCATAGTTTTCATCATATAGTTCCTTCACATGTTAATTAAATCATTCCTAGGTATTTTGATTATTTGTTGCAATAACAAAAGGAGTTCTTTTCCCCACTTCTTTTTCTGACACTTCATTATTAGAGTATAGGAACACTATGGATTTTTTAAACATTGATTTTATCCAGAAAATTAATTGTATTTTCTTTTGCTAGTGTAGTGTTCTGTGGAGTCTTTAAGGTTTTCTATATAGAGAATCATGTGTCTGCAAAATAGTGACAGTTTGACTTCTTCATTCCTATTTGGATACACTTTATAGCTTTCTCTGCCTGATGGCACTTGCTAGAAACTGTAATGTTATATCAAAAAACAGTGGCAATAGTGGACAACCTTGCTTTGTTCCTGATCTTAGAAGGAAGGTTTTTAGCTTTTCACCAATTAAGTATAATGTTGGCTGAGCATTCTCATACATATATGGTGTTTATTATGTTAAGTACTTTCTATATACCAAATTTGTTTGGTGTTTGATCATAAATGGATGCTAATCTTTCAAAAGCTTTTCTGCATCTATTGATATGTCATATGATTCTTATTTTTTTAATTTGTTTATGTGGTGTATCACATTAATTGATTCACGTATGATGAACCATTGTCTGTGCCCCTGGGATGAAACCCACTTGATCGTGGTATAATCTTTTTAATATTTGCTATATTTGGATCACTTGTACCTTATTTAGGATTTTTACATCTGTGTTTATGAGATATATAGTCTGTAGATTATTTTCTATGTTATTTTTACCAGGTTATGGCAGCAGTGTAGCATTTGCCTCATAAAATAAGTTAGGAAGTATTGCCCCTCTTCAATTTTTTTGAAGAGTTTTGTGTGAATAAGATATTAAATCTTCTTTGAATGTTTGGTGGAACTCACTGGTGAAGCCACCCGGTTCTGGAATTTTTACCTTTGATAGGTTTTTTGATGATGTTTTAAATCTCCATTGATCGGTCTATTAAGATTGTTCCAGTTCTTGATTCAGTCTGGGAAGGTTGCATCTTTCTAATCTACTTGTCCCATTTCTTCATTATAATTAAATTTGGTGTTATACTAATTTTCCAATAGTATTCTTGGTATGGTTCTTTGTATTTTTATAGGTGTCTGTTGTCACTCCTCTTCCATCCATGTTTTTTTGTGTTCTTTTCTTTTACTTAGTAAGTCTAGCTAGAGGTTTATCAATTTTAATAACCTTCTCCAAGAACCAGCTCTGTTGCTTTCTTTTTTCTTTTTTCTTTGTTTTCAATTTCATTTATTTCTGCTCTAATTTTGATTATTTCTTTTCTTCTGATGACTTTAGGCTTCATTTTTGTTTCTTTTTTAGTGTTCTTTTTAAGATGAAACATTAGATTGTTTATTTTGGGCTTGTTCTTATTTTTGTAGATAGGCCTGCCATTATACGAAATTCCTCTCATGACCTCTTTTGCATGTCCAAAAAGTTTTGATATGTTGTCCTATCATTATCATTTGTTTCTCTATATCTCTTTGAACTTCCTATTTATTTCTTCTCTTACCTAGTTTATTCTTCAGTAGCATGTTTTTTTATCTCAGGTATTTGTGGTTCTTCTCACTTTATTTTTACAGTTGATCTCCAGCTCAAAGGATTTATGATCAGAGAATATGGTTTCATCCATGGTTTTAGGAATCCACTATCACAATAAGCAATTTAATTATGGGTAATATTTTCATTATAAAAAACTATTTATCTCATATTTTTTTTATAAAATTAGAAATTCTCTTCCTATATTTTGCCTTAAACCAGAACTTCCCAAGTTAGCTTTTCTTCACTTTAAGAAGGTTTTAAACCTAAAGGAATAACTGGATGTTTCAGAACACATCACAAAGAAAGAGTTATCCAATAAGAATGCATGGATATACTTTCTCTAATTATCTTAGAAGTAGAAAGAGGCTTGTGTAACATGCTCTCAAATATTGAAACTCATTTGGTAGCAGACAGATTTGGAATGTATGTGACACTTACACAATAAGTAATCATTGTTGTTGGCTTGTCTTGATATAACTTTTAACTCAGAGGCCTTTCAATCAATAAGGGAAGTTGAGCTTTCCTGTTGCATCAAGCTAGTCTCTGTCCACTACCTATGTTTTAGCTTGTTCTTGTGAGAGAGAGACAAAGGAACAGAGGTCAAAAAGGATAAAAAGGGAGAGAAAAGAATAGAGAAAGAGGAAAAAAGGGGTTTAATTTGCTGACAAAATAGAGGAAAAAAGAGAAAAGGGGGAATTCATTCAGGTTTGAACTAAAATATCATCTGCAAAATCATTGAATTTAAAATGCAGCATTAACCTAAATTGTTATTCCAAAAAACCTCAAAAAGGCTGATAATATCATAGTTTGTATCTAGAGAACACACCATCATTAACAATTCCCTGAAGTCTAGCTGCAGCAAAGTCCTACAACTAAAAACATAGAAGAAGCAACCTTGAGACTGGTAGGAGGGTAGAGATGTGGAATGAGCTGGTCCCACACCCATGTGTAGTTAAAATCAAAAGTGTTATCTTGACTGCGGAGGTCTTCCATGAGGAAAGAGCAGTCCCAGCCACAAACCAGACTCTCGATCCCAGAGTTCCAGTGCTGGGAGAGAAGGCTCCACAAAATCTGGATGTGAAAATCAGCAGAGATTAAGGCTAAGTGAGACAGAGGGTTGCAGGAATCCCTTATGGCAAGGGATGAGTCAGGAACTTACTCACTGACAGACTTACTAACTCTAAATACAGAGCACTGGGGCAGTAGCTGAAAAGGTAGCAGGGACATATGGGGAGGAAGCTGAATTGTCTGGCTTCAGAGCAAGGACTGGAAGAGTAGCTTTTTCCCAGTCGGAAGGTGCTGCAGTGGTCATTGTTCCTTTGTTGAGCCCATACTGCACCCAGCGTGCAGACTCAGGCAGGCAACTGAGTTCACAGTGTTCAACAACATAGCTAACACAATTTGCAGCAATTTCACCTGGAGATTTCCTGAGACCCCGAGCCCTCTACCTTGCAGACTTACCAAGCCACTTCCAGTGGCTTTTCCGTACAAAAGGCCTGTCTTAGCTCTGAATTCCAGTGCTGGGGCAGCAGCTCAAAAGTCTAAAGGGACATACAAGGAGGAACTGAGTTGTCTTGTTTCAAAATGAGGTCTGGAGAGAGAGATTTCTCACAGACAAGAGTGCTGGTGTAAACCACTGTTTCTTTGTTGAGCCGTCAGCCATGCTGGGCTTTAGATGTACCTCAAAAACCAAGCATGCAGATACAGGTAGCCACCATATCTGAGTCTCCATCAGCCTGGCTAACTTTGGTCATCCTCCTTTGGTGATTCTCTGAGACCTCACCCTACTAAATTCCTGAGCCTCCACCAGATGCTTCCAGTGGATTTTCCATACAAATGGATTATTTTGGCTCAGGTTGCAGACTTTCCTAAAATCACTCAAAGATTCAAAAAGCATAAAAAGCAGCATCTTTCCTCAATAAGCCCCATACTTCTTGCTGGCAAACCCCAAGCTTGGCAATAAAAGCATCCAGCCTTGGTTTGTGGCTTGGCTTCTCGGGGTACATCTAAGCCCAGCATGGCTGATGGCCATTTGTGGATTGCTAGCCAGGGCACAGGCTGTAGCTGAGTTTAGCCTGTGGCAGGGCCCCTCCCAGGAGGCATTGAATGTACTGTCTAGCTTTGGTGTGAGCCACCTGAGGATGCAGCCAAAGCTGGCACACATAAGTGCAAATTGGAAAGGTACTAGAGCCCTACTAAAGCAAACCTTGCTACATTAGGATTAGCCCCTACGCAACAGCTCCTCCACTGTAGTCACCAACCTGTCTTCACAACCAAATAACCTGAGGGTCAATCCATCCCACTGACATGCAAACAGCAACCAAGTCTCAACTACAACAGGAGGGCACATATGACATATGAGGGACACACCTGGAGCACGTATCTCAGGTGACCAAAGAAGATTGTGCCACTGGGCACCACAGGACCCCTACTACTTAAAGCCTCTAAGACTGGGAAACATAGCAGCTCTACTTAATACATAGAAACAAACACAGGGAGGGAGCTAAAATGAGGAAAAAAAATATGTCCCACATGAAAGAATAGAACAAAGGTCAAGAAAAAGAACTAAACAAAATGGAGACAAGCAATCTACTAGATGCTGAGTTTAAAACACTGGATATAAGTATACTCAATGAACTTAGGGGAAGAGTAATTAAACTAAATGAGAACTTTAATGAAGAGACGTAAAATGTAAACATGGAGATAGAAAACACAAAACAAAAGAACCAGTCAAAAATGAAGAGTACAAAAACTTAAAGGAAGAACACCTTAGGGGGAATTAACAGCAGATTAGCACAGGGGTTCCCAAACTGCAGGCTGCAGACCAATACCAGTCCATGGCCTGTGCAAAACCGGCGCTACACAGCTGGAAGTCAGTTTCAGGTGAGCAAGTGAAGCTTCATCTGCATTTGCAGCTGCTTCCTGGCACTAACATCCCCACCTCAGCTTCATCTCATAATCTCAGGCATTAGATTCTAATTGGAGCATTGATCTCTGGTGCCAAAATGGTTGCAGACCACTGGATTAGATGACGAGGCAGATTGAATCAGCAATTTGGAAGATAATATAGCAGAAAACATTTAATCAGAACAGCAACAAGAAAAAAATATCCAGAAAAAATGAGAATAGTTTAAGGGACCTCTGGGGACAACATTAAGTATACCAACAGTTGCATCATAAGGGTACCAGAAAAAAAGAGAGAGCAAGAATTGAAAACTTATTTGAAGAAATAATGACTGAAAATTTCCCTAAACTGGGAAAGAAAATAGACATACAAGCCCAGGAAGCATACATGAACCCAAACAAGATGAACCCAAAAAAGCTCACACCAACACATCATAATTAAAATGCTAAATGTTAAAGACAAAGAAAGAATCTTAAAAGAATTAAAAGAAAAAAATTAGTTACCTACAAGGGAGCTCCCATAAGACCATCAGCTGATTATTATTCAACAGAAACTTTGCAGGCTAAAGGGATTAGCAGGATATATTGAAAGTCATGGAAAGGAAGGACCTATAGCAAAGATTACTCTATCCAGCAAAGCTATCATTTAGAATTAAACAACAGATGCAGAGCTTTCCAGACAGAGAAAATTCTAAAGGAGTCCATCACCACCAAATCATTATTATAGGAAATGTTGGAAGGACTCCCTTAAGAATAAGAAAAAAGAAAAAAACACAAAAATATCAAATTATATTAATAAGAAAATGGCAATAGCTACATATCTATCAACAATTTCTTTGAATATAAATGGATTAGGGCCTCCAATCAAAAAGATGACTGAATGGATAATAAAACAAGACCCTTATATATGTTGCCTACAAGAGATTCACTTCAAATCAAGATACATATACAAAATGTAAAGGTATGGAAAAATATGTTTCCTGAAAATGGAAACAAAGAATCAAAAAATCTTCGGTAGAAATACTTATGCCACCAAAATAGTCTTTAAAAACAATGCCTATAGCAAGAGGCAAAGAAGGACCCAGTAATTCCATTTTATGTATTAAAAAAATCTCAATATACTACTTTTAAGGGACATATGCATACATATTCATTGCAGCATTTTTACAATGACCAAATATGGAGGCAACGGGGTATCTGTAAATGATGAGTGTATGAGGAAAGGTGGTACATGTATACAGTGGAATATTACTCAGGCATAAAAAAAATTTTAAAAAGGAAATCTTGCTATCTGCTGCAACATGGATGGACCCTAGAGATATTGTGCTGAGTGGAGTAAGTCAGACAAAGACAAACACCACATGATTTCACTTACATTTGGAATCTAAAGGACAAAAATGAACAAACAAAATAGGAACAAACTTATGCATACAGAGAACATTTTGATTTTGTCAGATGGTGGAAGGTTGGGAGCATGGGTGAAATAGGAGAAAGAATTAAGAAGTACAAATTGGTAGTTACAACATTTGATGGCATGTAAAGTGAAACATAAAGAATATAGTTAATCATATTTTAATAACTTTTTATGGTATCAGATAGGTAGGTACTAGATTTATTGGCGTGATCACTTGCATGTTATATAAAACTGGTCTAAATCAGTATGTTGCTCACCTGAATGTAATATAATATCGTATGCCAATTATATGCAGGTAGGATGTCAAAACTCATTTGAAGAGTGCAGTAAACTATACAATCAAGGTATTTTAGTAGTTTCTCATAAATCATAGGGAGAACTATCTATTTACTTAATCCTGGCTATAATCCAATTCAGGACCCAAACTCCAAAGTAAATGCAGAGTATTTAGTCAGTGCTGGTTTAAATAAGGAACTTCCTCTCTTTTTCATATGCTGCAATCAATCCAAGAGATAAAATTGGAACAAAACTAACCAGGAAAAAACAGAGGTGACAGTGATGTAAAATATAAAAATACATGAAGAGCAAAAAAAAACCCAAAAAACAAAAAAACACAACAGGTGATTGGTGATTTCCATTAATCAAATGCCTTTTGCACATGTCTGTCAAGACATTAGCTCAAATCAGGCACCCCGGTTTTGAAGATACATTTTACATTTGATAGTCTCAAATGAATTATGACATGCTTATAACAAAGAGAGAAATTTAATTATACAGGGCAAGTTCTAAAACTCATTAAAGGATGAAAGAGATGGAGATGGAACACTAGCTGGTGTTGATACTGGTATATATTCGATTGACCTATACATTTTCATCCTTCCTTTCCCAAAAATTGATTGACTTTCCTTCTCCTTCTACATGCATCTCTTAGGCTTCATTTGTCATTTTTTCTCCTATGAGATAGCTTTTAATGTTTATAATTTTCAGTAAATTTAACCTGAATTTATACACACACACACACACACACACACACACACACATCGTGTGTATACCTAATATGTAATTCATATATATGACAGGTAATTATATAATTATATACAATCATATGCTGTTTTATTGTGCTTTGCTTTATTGTACTTCACAGGTGTTTTATTTTCTTTTAAATTAAAAGCAAGACCCTTCACCAAAAAGATTTGAGTGATGTCAGAAGCATGGTGGCATAAGAGATCTCCCCTGGTTTCTCTCCCTAAGACTACAGGAAGCTTAATGCCACATTGCCAGGCATACAAACATGTCTGAGAGATCTGTGCATCAGAGCATCTGAAGTTTGGTTACTAAGGTGAGCAGGGAGGAGAAAATGAGACAGATGGAACAGAAAATAGCCTGGAGCTCCCTGTAGGGTGAGGGGGAGTAGGGAATTATATGAAATTTTTTAATTCTTTAGGGTGCCAAGCAGTCCCACCTGAGTTTTCAGCATACGTCACACAGCGGAGCTCAGGAAACAGAGCAGAAAACATGGCAGAGTCCAAGTACAGAGGAATGAGCATTGTGTTTTAACATTCTCCATTTCTGAGCAGAAGAGTACGTCATGGAGATAGGCTACCACCCTTCACCCTCCAAGAGTGCACTTCCCCTTACTCTCCTGGAGCTTGCAAAGGGCCCCAAAACTGTGTCTAGGTGATGCAGCAGTGCCAGAACTTTGAGGGCTCTTCAGGAGCTCAAATCTCCTTCATTTGTCACATTTTCCCACTTGGGTGAAGACCTGGGACCAAGGCAACCTGGTAACAGAGAAGATACACACCTCTATAAGAAATAAAGGGAATTTTTAGCCCCAAAACATAAATCCAGGAGGCTTAAGCAGTGCAGGAAGTTTGGGCGCCGCCTTCTGGAAAACAAAAGAAAAAACCTCTTCTTAAGGACCTGATACAGAGAAATCACACTGTGAATGATAAAAAAAAAAAAAAAAATTGAAAGCAGAATATACTCCCATTAATGCCTTGGTAGATAAATAATCCATGAAACAACATAAACAATAAGCAAGGCAGCTCACAAAGAAAGTAAAAAATCTCAATAAAATAAACTTAAAAAATAGAAATATAAATTTAAGTGACAGAATTCAAAATTGCACTTCTGAAAAAACTCAACAAGATGCAAGAAAATTGTGATTGACAGTTCATTGAACCCAGAAACAATATTAAAGAACAACAGAAATACTTTGCCATAAAGGTTAAAAATATAAAAAGAACCAAATAGAACTCTTAGAGTTTATGAACTCAAAAAATAAATAAATAAATAAGATATGAAGAATAAAATAACAAGCTCAGTAATTAGAGCAGACCAGATGGAGTAAAGGATTAGTGATAGAGAAGACAGACATCTTGAAATGATGCAAGAGGAAGAATAGAGAGACTTGAGAGAGAAAAAAAAAACACAGAACTCTACAACTAACACCATCAAAAAAGCAATATAAGAATAATGGTTATACCAAACAGAGAAGAGAGGAAGAATAGAATAGAAAACATATTTGAACAAATAGATGACAGGAATTTCCCATACCTATGGGGTAAAAATAAATAAATAAGTAAATAAAAATAAAAATAAATAAAAACAAAATAACAACTAGATTGTCAAATCTAAGTAGAAACAAAAACACCAAATGACCTCAATCCAAAAAGAGCTTTTATAAGACATATACATTCAAACCATCAAAAATTAATGACAAAGATAGGATTCTTAGGGCAACCAGAGAAAAGAAGACAGTAACTTGTAAAGAAAAACCCATTAGATTATCATTAGACTTTTCAGCAAAACCTTACAATCTAGGATAGAGTGAAACCAAATATTCAAATTATTAAAAGTGAAATTACCATCTAAAAATAATATATTCAGCAAAGTTCTCCTTAGATGTAAAAGAGAAATAAATACCTTTTAGACATGCAAAGCTGAAGTAATTTCCCACCACAATGTCTGCATTACAGAAAGTACTGAAGGGGGTTATTCTACATGAAACAGAAAGACAAGAAAATATATACAAAACTATGAGTAAAATGACTGACAGATAGAAACAGAAGAGTGAAACCCTTATTAAGAAAAAGGGTATTAAATAAAAAAGAAAAGGGTATTATAAATTTAAATATTACATAATAGTTAAAGGTCAAAAACATTTGAGGGAATGAGGTCAAAATAGTGGACTAGCTAAAAAAGGATTAGCCTCTTTTCAGGTCCATTATTAATTAGAACCAAATTATAAAATAATCAATGTGGAGAATTTCCTGAAGTCGAGCTGATCATAACCATACATCTATGTGATGATATAAAGAAGTCGCATCAAAACTGGTAAAGGGTGAAGAGGCAAATGAGGCTGGGCCCACACCCGCAGGTGGTGGTGAAGCACCAGGAGGGAAAAGCATGGCTACACAGACCCTCCCTGAAGGTGAGAAAGATCCTAGCCCCATATGGGGTTCCCCACCCCAGAGTTTCAGTCCCAGGAAGAGGATTCCCAGAAAATCACACTATACAAATCAGTGGTGATTCTGGAGCTCTGGGTGAGGTGGAGGGACACTGAAATCTCAGATGTTCCTTTCAAGGGCCCATGCACAGGTTTCAGTCACAGACACACACGCCCGCCACCAGCAGAAGGACAGAGGCTCAAGAAGGCTCAGGAAGTTTCAAGAATTATACAGGGAATGATTGCATTATATGTGGTGCCAGAGCGAGGATTGGAGGGACAAACCACCATTGGCCTTAGTTCGACTCCTGTTTGGACCACCTCCATATGGGCACCACTTGCCTGTGCTGAATGCTCCCCCACACAACCAATTCTGAAGCTGCCTTGATCTGGTGAGATCAGCCCACCATGCCCAACCCACATATTGCCCAAGGTGGCCCATCCAAGTAGCTGCCCCCTGTCCTGCTCCTTTCTGGGACAGAACATTCCATGCAGTCATCAGAACCTCAGCCAGCACTGTGTGCACATTTCAGGGAAAACAACTGTAGCCAGATCATTGCTGTCAACATGAGCTTGGGCAGATGAGGAGGTCCACCTAGAAAGCAACTGGTCTCACTGTGATCTGTGACTTTTGTGGGAACCTGCAAGCACAGAACTTGCAGCAAATCTAAGGCTGCATTGGATTTGCAGTACTGAGTATCCCTGAAGACCCTTCCTCACCCAACCCACAAATTACCAAGCAACCACCCTGCCTGTCGACTTTCCTGGGCGCTCATTCCATGCAGGCAACCTCAATTGTGCTGTGTGCACATTTCAGGGAAATCAGTTGCAGGCAGAATCACTGGTACCAGTACAAGCTTGAGCAAATTGTAAGGGCTCTATAGGAACATCCTAGGTGGCAGCAGGTTTCACAGTAAGAGCCTGTGGACCCAAAACTGGCAGCAAATCAGGTTTCCATCTAGGCCTGACAGCCCCCTGTCTCACTGAGACCTTACCCCACCCAAACCACAAATTACCTGTGGCAAAACCTGTTTTCCAAACAACCCAGTCCCATCCTATGCTTTCCTTGGGACATGAATTTGACAGCCAACAATAACACTCAGTTGTGTGGCCCATGCAAAGACACATGCAAATGGGAGAGACTTTTGGTTTCAGGACACACCTCTGTCCCCAAGATTATAGTACTTCTTGAACAGAATTGGCCTGTTTACATGCCCAAGGTGGGCAGCCACTGGTCTTGCTGTGATCTGAGATTTTTACAGGAAGGACAGAGACAGTGCTGGCAATAAAACTGACACTTCGCAGCAAGGAGAAAATCTGCTCATATATCCAGATGATTCCCTGAGTCCCTCGACCACTCAAACTCATGAATCACCCAGAGACTTTTCCAGTTGAAGAGCCCCACAAGACAATTGACAGAGAGCCTCAGGCCTTGAGGAGCACTGGTCCTTCTGCTAAACCACCCCAGGCCTGGTACTGGAGGTAACTTAATGCTGCTTACAGCATTGTCTCTTTCACTTACCTATAGATACAACAAAAGAAGGAACCATCTGTAGATCACTTTGTTACCCCACCAGGTAACCCTGAGCTATCAAAAAGAAGTGGCTGACCTTGGTTTACTGATGATCCTCTCCCAAGATGCCACAAAACCACAATCGAGTAACACCTGTCTAGCCCCATAAGCAGTACACACAAAGGGTGGTCTCAACAAGTACCAAGTCTACTAGGAAAAATCTCACCAAGTGTGGATGGTCTACACATAGCAACTCATACCCTGCGGACATAGCCAATTTCCACAGTTAGTCAAGCTGAGTGATAATCCTATCCATTTATGTGCTAGTAACAATAAAGGCTACAAGAGAAGAGCACAGACAACCCCACAAAAAGATTATGCCCAGAGCCCCTGGTGCAGATTAAGAAGATTGTTCTACTGGTCACACAAGAACCTACCACATAAGGCCATATGGCTAAAAAATGAAAATGGACAAACTATACCTAACACATAGAAACAAACATAGAGAGGCAATAAAATGAGAAAAAGAGAAACATGCTACAAATGAAACAACAGGAGAAAACTTCAGAAAATAAGCTAAAAATGGAAGCAAGCAATCTACCAGAGACAGAGTTCAAAATATTGGTTATAAGGATGATCAATGAATATAGGGAAGAAATAGAGAGCTCAATGAGCACCTCAACAGAGAGAGAGAGAGAGAGAGAGAGAGAGAGAGAGAAGAGAGAGAGAGAGTAAGCATAAAAAAGACATAGAAGACATAGAAAAAGTCATAAATGAAGAATAAAATAAGAAAATGAATAATGCACTAGATGGAATCAACAGTTGATTGGACAAAGCAGGGAATTGAATCAGTAAGCTGGAAGACAAGGTAGCAACAAAAACACCAAATGGAGACAGGCAAAAAGAAAAAGAAATTTTAAAAAATGAGGATATTTTAAGAGACCTCTGAGACAATATGCAGTCTAACAATATCTGCATCATGAAAGTACCAGAAGGAAGAGAAAGCAAGTGATTGAGAACCTATTTGAAGAAAATAACAGAAACTTCTTTGATCTGGCAAAGAATTACACATACAGGTCCACAAAGCACCAAGAGTCTCAAACAAGAGGAACTCAACTGGCCCACACTAAGACACATCATAATGAAAATGCCAAAAGACAAAGACAAAGAGAGAATTTAAAATCAACAAGCGAAATGCAGCTATTTACTTAAAAGTGTGCCCCCATTAGAATGTATGCTGATTTTTCAACAGAAAATTTGCAGACTAGAATGAACTGCAAACTATATCCAAAGTTATAGAAAACAAAATACTGGACCCAGCAAGGCTATCAATTAAAATGGAAGGAGATACAAAGAAATTCTCAGACAAAAAAAATAGCTTAAAGAATTCATCACCAAATAAGCCAGTATTACAAGAAATATTAAGGGGACTTCTGTCTTCTGTAAAAAGAGGAAGGGGGAAATTTTCATAAATATGAATAATAAAATGGCAATAACTATATATTTATCAATAATTACTTTAAATGTAAGTGGATTAAGTGTTCCAATCAAAAGGCATGAAGTAGCCGAATGGAAAAGAAAATAAGACCCATGCATGTTGCTGTCTACAAAATACCCACTTCAGATTAACTGACGCACACAGACTAAAAGTGAAGGGATATAAAAAGATATTTCATGCAAATGGAAACTAAAAAAAGAGGTAGAGTAGTAACACATATCAGACAAAATACAATTTAAAACAAAGACTATACTAAGAACAGAGAAGGGCATTACATAATGATAAAGGGATCAATACATTAAGAGAACATAACCCTAGTAAACATATACATGCACAACATAGGAGCACCTGCATATATAAAGCAATTATTGACCAACATAAATGGAGAGATTAACAGTGATACACTCATAGACAGGAACTTAAACACCTCATTGATATTAATGGACAGTTCTTCCAAACAAAAAGTCAACAAGGAAACAGTGAGCTTAATTGATACAGTGGAACAGATGGATTTAACAGATTTTTTTCAGAACATTTAGCCAGAGCAACGTAATATACTTTTTCTCAAGTGTACATGGATCATTTTCAGGATAGACTACATGTTATGACACAAAACAAGTATCAAAATTTAAGAAGATTTAAATCATATCAAGTATCTTCTCCAATCACAATGCTATGAAACTGGAAATCAACTACAAGAAAACAACTGGAAAATACACAAACACATTGAGACTAAAAAACGTACTAGTAAAAAATGAAGGGTTAATGATGAGATCAAAGAAGAATCAAAAGATACATAGAGACAAATGAAAATAAAGACACAATGACTCACAGCAAAAGTAGTACTAAGACAGAAATTGATAATAGAAATACAAGTTCTACCTCAAGAAAGAAGGAAAAGTTCAAAAATCAATCTAAGCTTACACTTAAAAGAATTAGAAAAAGAACAGCAAAACAAAGCCTAAAGGGAGTAGAAGAAAGAAAATAATAAAAGATCATCACAGAAATAAATAAAAATGTGTCTAGAAAAACAATACAAAACATTAACGAAAGTAAGAGCTGGCTCTTTGAAAGGGTAAACAAAACTAGATAAACCTTTAACCAGACTAGTCAAGAAAAAAAGGAGGTATTTTAGGATTGCTCCCCAGCATACGTCTTCAAGTTTGGGCTCTAATAAACTCTTGTAAAATTCAGAGAGAGAGAGAGAGAGAGAGAGGAGAGAGAGAGAGAGAGATTGCCCAATTAAATAAAATCAGAAATGAAAGAGGTGAAGTAAAACCAAACTACACAGAAATACAAAGAATCATAAGAAAATATTATGAGAAATTATATGTCAAAAATTGGACAATCTGGAAAAAAATAATACATTCTTAAAAACATATAATCTCCCAAGACTGAGTCAAGAAGAAATAGAAAAATCTAAACCAACCTATTACTGCAAGGATATTGATCAGTAATCAAAAGCTCCCCCAAAATGAAAAGTCTTAATCCAGATAGCTTCATAGGCAATTTTTTCCAAACATTCAAAGAAAAATTAACACTTATTTTCTCAAACTATTTCAAAAAATTCAAGAGGAGGGAAGGTTCCCTAATTTTTTATAAGACCACCAATTATCCTGATTTAAAAACAAAACAAAGACATTACAATAACAGAAAACCATAGGCCAATACCACTTACGAATATCAATGCAAAAATCCTTAACAAAATATTAGCAAACTGAATTCAGTAATATGTTAAACATATCATACACTATCATCAAATCACATTCATTCTTGGGATGCATGGTTGATACAATAACTGCAAATCAACAAATGTGATACATTACATTAAAACGTTGAAAAATAAAAATTGTATGATCATATATCATAAATGCAGAAAAGAAGTTCAACAAAATCCAGCATCCATGTATAATAAAAAATCTCAGCAGATGGGAATAGAGGGAACATACAATCAACATAATAAAGGCCATATATGACAAAACTATAGCTAATATCATACTCAATGGAGAAAGGCTAAAACGTGTTCCTTAAGATCAGGACAAGAAAAAGATGCCTACCTTCACCACTCCTGTTCAACATTGCAATGGAAGTCTTAACCACAGCAATCAGACAAGAAAGAGAAATTGAAAAGGAAGGAGTAAAAGTCCTGTTACTTGCAGAAGACAATGATACTATATAGATGTTAACCCTAAAGAGTCCACCAAAAACACAGTTAGAACTGATTCAATTAATTCGGTGAAGTAACAGGATACAAATTAATACTCAGGAGTCAGTGGTGTTTTATACACCAATGATGAACTATCAGAAAGGGAAATTAAGGAAACAATCCTATTTACAACTGCATCAAAAACAATAAAATACTCAGGAATCAAATTAACCTAGGGGGTAAAAGACTTGTTCTCAGAAAATTATAATTTATTGGAAAAAGAAAATAAAAGAAGACATAAATAAATGGAAGCATATATCGTTCTCATGGGTGGGAAGAATCAACATTTTTTAAATTGCCATGCTACCCAAAACAATTTATAAATTAAATGAAAATCCTTATCAAAATACAAATGGCATTTTTTCAGAGAGTTAGAACAAATAATTCTAAAAATTTATATGGAACTATAAAAGACCCTGAATAGCCTCAGCAATCTTGAGGAAGAAGAATGAAGTTGGAGGTATCACACTACTGGATATCAAACTATACTATACTACAAGTCTACAGTCATCAAAACTATACTATACTACAAACTAACTATACTACAAGTCTAACAGTCATCAAAACAGCATGGTAATGGCATAAAACAGATACATAGATCAATGGAACAGAATTGAGACCCCAGAAATAAATCCACTCCTATACAACTCATTTAATAAATGATGTTTGGAAAATTGAGATAAATATGTGCAAAATAAATAAATAAATAAATAAACCCGGACCATTTTTCTACACCATATACAAGAATAGACTCAAAATGGATTAAAGAATTAAATACCCAACCATAAACTTCTAGTAGAAAACACAAGCAGTAAACTCTCTGATATTGCTTCTAGTATTTTTATTTCAGAGATAGCTCCCTAATCAAGAGAAACAAAGAAAAAAAAAGAAATGGAACTACATAAAACTGAAACATTTTCTGCACAAAGGAAACCATAAAAAAAAAAAAAGACAACCACTGAACGGAAGAAAAATATTTGCCTATAAATATCTGATAAGGGGTTAATATCCAAATATATGAAGAAATCATATGACTCAACAAGAAACAACTAATCTAATTTAAAAAGTGGACAAAAGACCTGAGTAGATATTTCTCCGAAGGAAATACAGAGGGTCAATAGATATATGAAAAAAATGTTTGAGGTCACTAATCATCAGATAAATGCAAATTAAAACCACAATGACATATTACTTCACACTTGTCAGAATGGCTATCATCAATAAATCAAAACAACAAGCTTTGGAGAAGATATGGAGAGAAAAGGCAACCCTCATATACTGTTAGTAGAATTGCAAATTAGTACAGCCACTATGGAAAACAATTGAAAGGGTGCTCAATAATTTTAAAATAGAACTACTTCTGACCCAGCAATTGCACTTCTGGGTATTTATATATGTAAAGAAAACCAAAACACTAATTTGTAAAACTCTAACTGCACCCTTATATTCATGGCTATGCTATTTGCAATAGCCAAGATATGGAAGAAAACTAAATGCCCATTAACAGATAATTGGATAAAGACATTATGGTTCATATATACAATGAACTATTACTCAGTAATAAAAAACAAAAACAAAAACAAAAACATCCTACCATTTTCAACAACATGGATAGACCTGAGAGGCTATGATGTTGAGCAAAATAAGTCAGACAAAAATTAAAACTATGATTTCACTTATATGCAGAATCTAAGGAATAATAAAACATACTAACCAAAAACAGACACAGAGGACAATTTGGTGGTTGCCAGAGTGGAGGGAAGTTGGGGGACTGGGAGAAGGGGTGATGGGTTAAAGGGGAGAAATGGTGGCAGGAGTGGGGAGTACAGCATAGGGAATGTAGTTAGCAGTAATGTAATGGCTATGTGTAGAGCTTAGATTTATGATAGAGTAATGAATTGGTGGGATAATGTCATAAACTATATAAATGATTAAGCAAAGTACTCTATACTTGGCACTAATAATAAAGTAAAATAAATTTTTTTAAAAAACTTTAAAAAGTGAAGAAAAAGACAATAGCTACTGCATCCTTAAAATAAACTCATGGCATAAATGGTAATGATTTGAGACAACAAAAACAGAAAAGGGGAGGCAGTAAAAATCTAAATCTGTAAAGGGAAATGGAGATAAGGCACAGGCAGAAGACAAAGTACTACTATATATACAAAACATTTTTAAAATTTAAACTTATAACCACACACACACACCACACACACACACACACACACACACACACACACACACACAAATCCAGAACTGGCACAAATAACATACAACAAGATGGAACAGAAGGAAAAACCATAAACTACCACCAAATTAAAAATAACAGACAGAAAAATAAGGTCAAAGAAACAATGAAGACATCAAGCTATCACAAACAAAAGATAAAATGGCTATATGACCACCTCATATCTTAATAGTCACCCCAAATGTAAATGGAGTAAACACACCAAGAAAATGGAATGGAGTTGCTGACTGGCAAAAAAAAAAAAAAAAAAAAACAACCAAAAACCAAAAAACCCAATGCTGCCTTCAAGAGACACATCTCAGCTGCAAGAACAAATACAGACTCAAAGTGAAAGGGTGGGAAATGATACTCCAAGCATATGGCATCCAGAGAAATGCAGGTGTAGCCATACTTATATCTGATGAAATGATCTTCAAGATAAAAAATATAGGAGGAGGGATCCAAAGTGGCACAGAGGGTAGAGGCTCTGCATGCCTCCTCTAGTGAACACACCAAAATTATAACAAAACTACAGAGCAAGCACTATGTAGAGTCACCAGAGGACTGGTTGAACAGAAGCCCTATGACTAGGTCATTTCAAATAGCAAGTTCCCTAAAAACAGTAGGCCAAGTAGAGATGCAAAATGGCCTGGTCCCACAACTGTATGTGTGTGATCAAAAATTGTGTGGGCTATGGCTATAGAGCTGCCTTCCCCATCTGAGGAGTGAGGAGTCCCAGCTGAACACTGGGCTCTCCAGCCCAGGGTTCCAGTGCCAGTAAAAGAAATCCCCACAATCTCTGGCTGTGTAAACCAGCAGAGGCTGTGGATGAGTGAGATGGTTGTCTGTTGAAAGCAGAGACCTTCCTATTAAAGGAACTATGCCTAGCCTTTCTCACTGACATACCTACTCCCTCTGAGCCCTAGCACTGGGGCAGCTCTTTGAAGGGTACGAGGGATATACGGGGAAGAGCTGAGCTGTCAGGCTTCAGGAGAAGGGCTGGAGGGGCATCTGCCCCCCAGAAAGAGGTGCAGGTAGAAGCCATTGTTCTTTTGTTGAGCCTTCCACCCCTCACCCCGCCTCAAGCCTGCAAACACCAGGCACTATGACCAGGATAACACAAATTACTCCATCCAGGGAATTCCCTGAAACTCTGCCTCTCCCAACTGGTGGGCCCAACCAAGCCACTTCTAATAATTTATTCCATACAAACAGACTGTCTTGACTCCTGATGTGAACTATCATAATATCTCTCAAAGGCTCGCAAAACCCAAAATAATAAAATCTGGCCACGTGTCCCATACCAGTTGCTGAGCAGCCCCAAAGCCCCACACTCGTGGCAGCCAGTCTCAATTTCTGACTTGGCCCTTGAGGCACCTATTATCCATCATCATGGTGGCAGTCTTATGCAGATTGCTTGATTGCTCTTACCAGGCAGCCCCAGAGATGCACAGGCTGTGGCTGAACTTGGCCTGCAGCTTGACCCCTCCCAGGTCTGTGACAAGAAACCCCACAGCATACCTACATAAAGCCATTCTACTAAAGCCGGGATACTTAGAAGCCCTACCTATTACATAGAAATAAACTCAGCAGGAAACAACAAAATGAGACAAAGAAGCATGTCCCACATGAAAGAACAGAACAAACTCCCAGAAAAAGAATTCCCTAAAGTGAAGACAAGCAATCTTTCAGAGGCAGAATTCAAAATATTGGTTATAAAGGTGAAAAAAAAAACTTAGAGGAAAAGTAGATAAACCCAGTGAAAACTTTAATAAAGAGATTAAAAAAACATAAAAATGGAGATAGAAAACATAATAGGGAGGCAGTCAGAAATGAAAAAATACAATATATGAGATGAAGAGTACTTTACAGGGACCCAACAGAGTGAATGAAACAGGATTGAATCAGAGACATAGAGGATGGGGTAGCAGAGAACATCCAATCAGAATAGTAACAAGATAAAAGAATCCCCTCCCTCCAAAAAATGAAAGATAATTTAAGAAGCCTCTGGGACAATCAAATGTGGCAACATTTTGCCTCATAGGAGTACCAGACGGAGAAGAGAGATGAAGGATTTGAAAAATATATTTCAATAAATAATAATAGAAAATTTCCCTAATGTGTGGAAGGAAATATAAAAACATAGAGGAAACCATTTTCTCGTTCCTCTCTCAAATCACACTCACTTACTATCTCCGCTCATCTTGACAGGCACCAATAAAGATGCCTGCCATATCAGTATCCTCAACCTACAGCAACACAGCGGCGGAGCACCAGGGAACATCAGGACGGCCTCAAAACCACCATCAGCAGGGTAGGCCACAGTCTCTCTGATCCAGATTTCTGAAGTGCCCTGTTTTATTTATCTATTTATTTTTTTAGCACATGCCAAGAGTTTTCTAAGAAAAGAGGTTTGTTCAGAGGGTTTGTCTATTTTTTGGACAACAAACTAGACTTGAGTCTTAGCCTCTTCTTTAATTAGCTGTTTACCACTGAACAAATAGTTTAACTTCTCTGAGCATTAGTTCCTTATCTATAAATATGAGTGATCATGATCATAGGGCTGGTGCAAGTGTTAAATAGAACAAGAAAGTGAATTACTTAGCATAATGTTCAATACTTACTAGTCAGTAAACATTGATTAGGATCGTGACAAAAATGACCTTCATTCTGTCCCTTCTTAATATAGTTCAGCCAATGTTATTAGAATTGGTTTGACTCCACCTGATAAAAAAAACACTCAAACAATTTAGCACATCACAATATACATGGGATGGTAGCAAGTTTCCTTTCTTCCTTCTGAAGAGAAAAAAAAAGAAGAAATAAAAAAGAAAGAAAGAAAGAAAGAAAGAAAGAAAGAGAAGAAAGAAAGAAAGAAAGAAAGAAAGAAAGAAAGAAAGAAAGAATAGCTTTGACACAGAAGTATGAAGTAGTGAGAGACCTGGAAAGTCTGATATTCAAGACTTGATATTGTCTCCCTCTGGAAAAACAGAATGAGGGAGCCAGGGAGTATATGGAGCTGCCGCAGAAACAGGAACAACCCACATGGCCTGAGAGATTTCACTAATCTCTCTTAAACTAATGTGTCACCCTTGGGCTGAAAGTTTAATCAGTGGGGACCAGTTCCTCCTAAAGTCCCAAGTTCCATAAATCACCAGTGTCCTAATTAGAATCATGTCTCAGTAGACTCTGAAGATTACTCTGATTCTGAAATACTGACGTCATCCTTGCCTTTCATTTCTATAGATCTCTTTATTTTTCACTCGGCAAATATTTACTGAGTTAAAACTTAATGCAGGCATTTCATTCAGTACAGCAGTGAATGAGCCATGCCCTCAAAGAGTTCACTGAGAAAGACATGAGTACTTTGGTCAAGGAGTTTACTAAGAAAGGGACAGATAAAAGGTTGTGATGATTCAGAAAAGAAAGAGATGAGGGTATCTGTGTTTAAAAAAGGGAAGAAAAAGGAGCCATGATAGCTTACATAGTAACCACTTCCCTACTAGGGTCACCAGGTGAAACACAGGGTACCCAGTAATTTCAGATAAACAGTATATTTTCAGTAGAAGTATGTCACATGTATTATTTGAGACAACTTATACTAAAATAATTTATCGTTTGTCTGAAATTCAATTTTAACCAGACAACCTGTATTTTTATTCACTAGATTTTATACTTCTACTATCTATCATCTCTTTCTGTGACAATTCCAGCAGAGATTTCACAGGGAGGAAGGACAGCAAACCAGTATGTAGGTCTCTTTTGAATTTTATCAGCACCAATATTCCTAGCCAGAGTTATCTTTTAAATAATACATCAAATTACATCATTCTCATGCTTAAAACACTTACCTTAATTTCTGTCACATTCAAAATAAAATACAAACTCCTTACCAGAACCTGAAAAGGCGATACCTGATCCTATTCCTGCCTACCCATCTAAATTTTACAACAGCTCTATGAAGAGGACACCATCATTAGTCCCATTCTACAGGTGAGAAAAATGAAGCACAGATAAGGAGGACATGACCTACCAGGTATCAAAACTAGCTGTCTTATAAAAAAACAGTCATGATATTAGTACAGGAAATATAAAAATAGATTGGAAAAAGTTAGAAATTGAAAACATCCAATGTTAAGGATGCAGAGCAATAGGCTCTATAGTGTGAACTGGTTATGATTGTTCTGAAGGGGGATTTGGCAGTGTTTATGACCATTTAAAAACATGTCCTGTGACTGAGTGTTCATATTCTAGGTATTATTTTTGTTACATGTGTAAATATATTTAAATGTATAAAATAAGATCTGAGAGTATGCAAACTATCCTTTTTCAGTATTTACCTCTAAGTAAGAGAGTGAGTGGAGCAGAAGAGGTTAATATAGGCTTTTACTTTTCACTTTATTCTTTATTAATTTATGGCTAGAATGTAATTGTAATTTTCTTGTACAATTTAAATTAATATTAAAAAATAAAGACAACGAGCCAAACACACTCCGAATTCTTTAGTGAAATTCAAGTATCATTTCTTTTTTTCTTGAAAACTGAAAATTGGATCTAATATTTTAGAAATCTTGATGGATACAAAAGGGAAAAACTGCCATGTTAAAACTGCAAGAATTTTCTTTCTCTCAAATGATAAGAACTCAATTCACCTTCATTGCAGACTACTCTTGTGTTTCGGGTAAAGTCCCCTGAAGAGCCTGTTTTTACACAAATACAAAGAAAAAATTTTATTTTTCTTGTCAAAAACTATAATGTAATCTGAATGTAGATGTTTTAAACTAAAGAAGTAACTTATTTTTTTTGTAATAAAAATTGATATATATGATGGAGTCCGGGCTGTATCTGCAGACTTTATTGCATTTGGGGTAGTAGGGTGGTGGCTTTCTATGAATTTAGACTACACTGTGCTTACATTGTTACTTGTTAACTTAGAAATATGGAAATGCTTAGTAATTTCTCACTGAATAGGTTTAGTTGACACCTAGAGAACTACAGGATAGATGCATAGACATGACCTTTACTTGCTGCATAATTCTAATTTCTGTAAAAAGAGAACCACGATAGGTTTATTGACTTAAATTGGATTTGATTGTTAGTATCCTATGCATTGTACTTTTTAATTTGAAACTAAATGACTTGTGTTTTTGGAAATGCACTGATGCTGAATAAGTCACCTTCTGATGTCACTGTCTTTAGGGCTAAAGAGTAAGGGTACAATTTGACAAGGCTTCAACCAAGGCAGATTTAGAGTTGCCCCTTTAGAAGAGTTGACATTCTCATTTGCAGTCAGTCATTCTTTAAAATGACAGTGGCTGGGGAATAAAATAAGAATATGGGAATTGGTCCTCATTTGGGAGTAAGGGAAAACTTTTTTTCTGATCATGGAAAGAGCTAGAGCTTGGAACCTATTGTGTAAACATGCTCACATTATTTGTTGTGTGAGGTAGGGAATGATGGCTAGATTCTGGTCACACAAAAGCAAGCCAAAAGCTAAACAGAGAGATGCCATTTATAAAATCCCAAATATGGCTTTGGTCCTGTGGGCCATGAGAAAAGCCACATATACTACTGGTGGTGCTGCTGAATTGTCCTTTATGTTTTTGTTTTCTTCCTATGGTACCCAAAATTTCAGTAAAGTGTTCTGCAAAGAAGAGCTAACTTCATGGATATGCAACATGTGCAGTTACACAGAACTACACACTTAGAAAGGTCCTGTAATTGTTTTAATTCTTAATGGCTGCAACCTTAAAATTCTTCATAATTTTAGAATAAGGAGCTCACATTTTCTTTCTACACTGAGATGACCTAACAAATTTGGAGCCAATCCTGCTCAAAATTTTCACACTTTTCTCAGCTGTGAGACATGTGAGACATCTCACAAGGTCTTCACTTCTTAGCTGGAGCAGTGGTAGCAATGGAAAGTTAAGCAGAAAGTACCTGTACACTGCAAGTCCACCCACCAATCCTGAGGACCATTGGCAGCAAGGACAGAACACCTTAACAAGGACTCTAGAGCACTCTTGAATATTCTTATATAAGTATGGATACTTGCGAGAAGATCTAGGCAAATGGAGATCTCAAAGTCTTCATTATTTAGTTAAAGAAAATGTGACTTCACTGAAAGTTCATTGTCTGGAATTATTTATTTTGTATCTTTGGTTTGCATTTTTTACTTTTTTAAAAAATTTAATTACAGTTGACATATAACATTATATTAATTTCAAGTGTACAACACTGTAATTAGACATTTATATAACTTATAATGTGATCACCCTAATAAGTCTAGTACCCATATGACACCATACATAATTATTATATCATGGACTGTGTTTCCTATGCTGTACTTTATATCTCCATGACAGTTTGTCATATATTAATCATATGAATAGTTAGAATTGCAGAATCATTGATTGTAGGAGTTAAGAGAAATCTTAATGTATATTTAGTCCAGCAGTTCCTATCCTATGTGTTAAAGACCCCTGAGGTAAGGTGCTATCACAAGAATCTGTACGTACCAGGATCATTTGTAGTCAGCCTTGCTGCCCCCTCAGATTGAAATGCTTTTTTCCACATCTTCTTTCCTGGCTAACCCCTACTAATGCTTTGGGCCTTAGGTTAAACATGACCTCCACAGGAGAGTATTTTCTGATGACCTCAGGCTATATTGAAAGTAGAAATAACCTTTGGCCCATTCATATTTGCTATCTTACCTCTTAGCAAGGCTCCTGCCACATTTTAGAGGCTAGGAAATTTTAGGTGAATAAATAACCAAGTGGATGAACAAAGTATTATATTTTTTCAAACTGTGCATATGATGCTGTAATTATTAAAGAATATGTTCATTTTATAGTCTTGTTAAGTATTCATTTCATAGATATATTAAATACACATTACTACCATGACAGTCTGCAAAATTCTTTGATAATAAAAAGGGTCCTTCATAATTGAAAATATTGAGAACCACTTATCTAGTTTAACTCTTTTATTGTTCAAATGAAGGTACCGAAAAAAGATTGTATTCACTTCTCCAATGCCTCAAACTTTACGAAGGGCAATGGATAAACAGCCAGCACCTGGTTTTCTGTCTTTTCTTGACTTTTCTAATTGTGAGGTGTCTCTCTGCCCAAAATTTGGCAATGTAGCCTGTATAAATGAAATAGACACAAAATAACTTTCTTGCACTGTTGCTTCCTTCAGGTCTGCAATGTGCAGTAGTAAAAATGACCTGTGTCTCAAGGACCATGTCTGGGACCCAAGAAGCTAAATGCTAGAATGAGGCAAGCCAGTGAGTGAGGCAGGAATAGTGAGTCAGCATGAAGTCAAATCACTGGGCACAAAAAAAAAAGAAAAGAAAAGAAAAGAAAAAGAGGTCAAGTTTTTGTACAACATAGAGTTTGGCAATATCAGATGCGAGGAATAAGAAACTTTTACAGCCAAAATTTCCAATAACATATTACCCCCATGCAGGCAGGACACATCTTATTATTTGCTATATTCCTAGTGCCTGGCACAGTGCCTGGAAAATAGCTGCTGCTTAATAAATACTTACTAACAAAATAAATAAATGAAAACTGGAAATTGAGCTTCTCTAGTTTTTGAAAGAATTTCTCCAAAAGTTACCAAGAGCAATAATCCTTGCAGATTCAACTGTCTGATTCTAAATGTATATTCCATGGTCTTCAATTATGCTTCCTCAATTTCTCAGTTATCAGGCAAAAGCAATATTTAAGTAAAGAGGGGAATGCCCACGGGGAGCAATACATTAGGATTGTAGCTTGAGAAGATGGACCCTACTTGAAGCTAAAATAAAAGAAACAAAGTCAAAAGCTCACTTGCATAAAAATAGGCCTTTAAAGTACCTCACACAAGTAAATTGAAGGGACTATTTCAACTCCTGGAGCTATTCCCGCAGGAAGGCCTTTTGTAAAGGCTTTTGTTTAGTTCTCCTTTTAGGTTTTATTTTATGTTACTTATAATCTGGTTCCTTATGGATAAACTGAGGGAAGGAAATCAGTAGAACATGATAGGTAGATAGAAGCATGATTGTTTCTGGGCTCCACAAATCCCAGGGATGGACCCTGAGCCCCAAACACTCCTGAGAAGCCCTCACTGATCTTATAAATTTCTCCTTTCCCCATAATAGGGTTGGGAAACTTGAGCTTTTAAAACAATTACTTCAATTCTCTATTTCCCTTTGCTTTTTTACACACAAATTTAGTGGTCATTTCAAAATGGGAATTTTTTTTATTTTTTCACCTGCTTCGATGCCATTTTATGACACCTTTTTATTCACATTTTCAAGTCATTAATTCTCCCTCTTTAAGCCTGTTCGGATCCAGTGTCCTCTAATGTCATCCATTGAATTTCCAAGAGTGAACACTTTTTTTCCTCATCTTGCAAATATCTCTTAATTAATGGTTACCACTGCCTTTTCTTTAATGCTCAATACAAGAGGCAATTAATGATCACTCATGCATCAGATAACATTCTCAGGCACAGCTCAAGCCAATAGTACTGTAGCTTTTGACCACAGTCAAAATTTCATTTCTACATTCTTTCTGTGAAGGGAAGGATGTCCCAATCTCACTTTCTCAACTTCACTCAAGGAACAGATTCCTTCCATAAGTCAATAAACATGTTTAAATTTTCTCCATATACTTTTTAAAGTCCAAATGCAATTTAAAAAGGTACCATGGTCCCCCAAATCTCTATCTCCCTTTAACAATTACCTCCTCTTCTCTCTTCAGAGCCAAGCATTATTCATGAGTAACCCATGATCGCTATTCATATTTCTATCTTAACTTAGTATAACCTGGTTCCTGAAATGTTCTTGCTATTGAAATTATCTCACTAAGCTCAACAATCACCTCTGAATGCAAAATCTTTGATTTCTGTGTGCTGTATGTTTCCACTGATCACCATTTTTTAAAGTAATTATTCTGGTGATATTTGTAGCACTATTTTTTTTCTTGGCTTTTATTAATTTTTTATACTGTTTCTCCTCATTCTTCTTCACTACCTCATGTTACTTCATCCATTATTTAAATATTAATACACTTTAGCCTTCTTCCTTGGCTTTTCAAACTAAATTCATCCTGGGAAATACCATCTACTCTTTTGCCTTTTGTTAATAATTTCCCAAATTGGTCTCTTTTGCTCCAAGATATTATCTGAGTCCCAGGTTCATTTACTCTGGCTTCCTACTGAAAATCTTCACTTAGATGACCCACAAGTAATTCACACTCAACATTTCTCATACTAGACTTATCTACCCTACTTCAATTTATTTTTCTTCCGTCATTCTTACTGAATTATAATGTTGCTCAAGCAGTTGTTTGTGTTGGAAATGTGAGAATTGATATCAATTCCTCCATCACTCTTATGAAGTCAAACAAATTTTTGTCAACAATCTCTCCTAATTAACTCTTACAATTTTATCTTTTTCACCAACTCCTCATTAATAGTTTACCACCACCAGTATGAAATCCAAAAACCGTATCGAAACCATCCAATGATCATCTATTTAACCAATATGTATTGTGCTGCCAACTCTGTTCTAAGCATGGTGTAACATGCTTTTTATGTTTAATCCCTGACTACCATTGTAGTGTCATCTCTTACAACTTGATCCAACTTCATGCCGCTTTTCATGCTTGAGTTATAACAACATATGTCTCACTAAATACATACTACTTTCCTGTTTCTTTATCTCTGCAGAGACATTTTGCTGTAATTCAGTTTTTTTAAGGTTCAGTTTAAGT
>PUFA01001254.1:0-48200 GCA_003508835.1 Eonycteris spelaea
TACCCTGCCAGCCTAGCCCTACCCTGAGGACTGACAGAACTAGCCCTCAGTCTGGCCCTGCCAATCTTACCCTATCAGCCTTGCCCTGCCAAGCCTTCCCTGCCAGCCTAGCCCTACCCTGAAGACCTGGCAGCCTAGCCCTAACCTTAGCCCTGACCGCCTAGCCCTGACAGACTACCGCTCACAGTCTGGCCCTGCAGCTTGCCCTGCCAACCTTGCTCTGCCAACTTTGCCCTCCCAGCATAGCCCTGACAGAGAAGCCGTCAGTCTAGCCTGCCAATCTTGCCCTGTCAGCCTTACCCTAACCTTATCTTTCACAGTCTAAGCCCTGCCATCCTAGCCCTGCGAGTCTTTCCTATGAGCTTACCCTGGCAGCCTTGCCCTGGCAGCCTAGTCCTCACTGTTCTAAGCCTGAACGCTTAGCCTTCACAATCTAGCCCTGACAGCCTACCGCTAACCTTCGTCCTGCAAGCCTAGCCCTCGTACTCTAGCCCTGCCAGCCTACCCTCAGTCTCGCCCTGCCAGCCTGCCTCAGTCTAGGCCTGTCTGGTCCTGTGAGCCTAGTCCTCAGTCTGACCCTGCCAGCCTAGCCCTCATTCCAGCCTGCAAATCTTGCCCTCTCAGTCTTACCCTAACCTTATCTTTCACAGTCTAGCCCTGCCAGCATAGCCCTGCCATCCTAAGCCCTGCGAGCCTTTTCCTATGAGCCTTGCCCTGACAGCCTTTCCCTGACAGCCTAGTCCTCACTGTTCTATGCCTGAACGCTTAGCCTTCACAGTCTAGCCCTGACAGGCCTACCGCTAACTTTAGTCCTGCAAGCCTATCCCTCGTATCTAGCCCTGTGAGCCTGCCCTCAGTCTAGCCCTCTGTCTGCGCTGTGAGCCTAGTCCTCAGGCTGACCCTGCCAGGCTAGCCCTCAGTCTAGTTCTTGGCAATCTTGCCCTCTCAGTCTTATCCTGCCAGCCTAGCCCAACCTGAGGCCTGACAGGACTAGCCCTCAGTGGCCCTGCCAATCTTGCCCTGTCAGCCTTGGCCTGCCAGCCTTCCCCTGCCAGCCTTCCCCTGCCAGCCTTCCCCTGCCAGGCTAGCCCTACCCTTGAGATCTGGCAGCCGTAGCCCTAACCTTAGCCCTGACCGCCTAGCCCTGACAGACTACCGCTCACAGTCTAGCCCTGGCAGCCTAGCCTCAGTCTAGTTCTGCCAATCCTTGCCCTGTCAGCCTTACCCGGCAGCTGATCCCTCACCTGGGACCTGACACCCTAGCCCTAACTGACCCCTGAAAGACTAGCCCTCAGTCTTACCCTGCCAATCTTTCCCTATCAGCCTTGCCCTGCCAGCCTTTCCCTGCCAGCCTAGCCCTACCCTGAGACCTGGCAGCCTAGCCCTAACCTAGCCCTGACCGACTAACCCTGACAGACTACGCTCACAGTCTAGCCCTGCCAGCCTTGCCCTGTCAGCTTAGTCCTCACAGCCTTGCTCTGCCAGCCTAGCCCTGACCCGCTACCCCTGCCAGCCTTGCCCTGCCAGCATAGCCCTAACCTTAGCCCTGACAGAAAGCCCTCAGTCTATCCCTGCCAATCTTGCCCTGTCACCCTTACCCTGACCTTATCTTTCACAGTCTAGCCCTGCCATCCTAGCCCTGCGAGCCTTTTCCTATGAGCCTTGCCCTGGCAGCCTTGCCCTGGCAGCCTAGTCCTCACTGTTCTACCTGAACGCTTAGCCTTCACAATCTAGCCCTGACAGCCTACCGCTAACCTTAGTCCTGCAAGCTAGCCCTTCGTACTCTAGCCCTGCCAGCCTGCCCTCAGTCTAGCCCTCTGTCTGGTCCTGTGACCCTAGTCCTCAGTCTGACCCTGCCAGCCTACCTCCTCAGTCTAGCCCTGCCAGCCTTCCCTGTCTAGTTTTGCCAATCTTCCCCTCTCAGCCTTACCTAACCTTATCTTTCACAGTCTAGCCCTGCCGGCATAGCCCTGCCATCCTAGCCCTGCGATACTAGCCCTGCCGTCCTAGCCCTGCGAGCCTTTTCCTATGAGCCTTGCCCTGGAAACCTTGCCCTGCAGCCGATCCTCACTGTTCTACGCCCTGAACGCTTAGCCTTCACAATCTAGCCCTGACAGCCTACCGCTACCTTAGTCCTGCATGCCTAACCCTCGTATTCTAGCCCTGCGAGCCTGCCCTCAGTCTAGCCCTCTGTCTGGCGCTGTGAGCCTAGTCCTCAGTCTGACCCTGCCAGCCTAGCCCTCAGTCTGACCCTGCCAGCCTAGCCCTCATTCTAGTTCTGCCCACCTTGCCCTCTCAGCCTTACCCTGCCAGCTAGCCCTACCCTGGGGCTGACAGACTAGCCCTCAGTCTGGCCCTGCCAATCTTACCCCTGTCAGCCTTACACTGTCAGCCAGCCGTACCCTGAGGACTCACAGACTAGCCGTCACTCTAGCCCTGACAACCAAGCCCTCAGTCTCACCCTGCCAATCTTACCCTATCAGGCCTTCCTCTGCAGCCTAGCCCCTACCCTGAGACCTGGCAGCATAGCCCTAACCTTAGCCCTGACCACCTAGCCCTGACAGACTACCGCTCACGTCTAGCCGTGCCAGTCGAGCCCTCAATCTAGTTCTGCCAATCTTACCCTCTCAGCCATACCTGCCAGCTGATCCCTCACCTGGGACCTGACACCCTAGCCCTACCTTACCCGCTGAACGACTAGCCCTCAGCCTAGCCCTGCCAATCTTTCCCTGTCAGCCTGCCCTGCCAGCCTTCCCCTGCCAACCTAGCGCTACCCTGAGACCTGGCAGCCTAGCCCTAACCTTAGCCCTGACCGCCTAGCCCTGACCGACTACCGCTCACAGTATAGCCCTGCCAGCCTTGCCCTGTCATCTTAGTCCTCACTGCCTTGCTCTGCCAGCATAGCCCTGACAGACTACCACTGCCAGCCTAGCCCTGCCAGCCTTACCCTGCCAGCCTTGCCCTGCCAGCATAGCCCTAACCTTAGCCCTGACAGACAAACCCTCAGTCTATCCCTGCCAATCTTGCCCTGTCAGCCTTACCCAACTTATCTTTCACAGCCTAGCCCTGCCGGCATAGCCCTGCCATCCTAGCCCTGCGATACTAGCCCTGCCATCCTAGCCCTGCGAGCCTTTTTATGAGCCTTACCCCTGCAGTCTTTCCCTGGCGGCTAGTCCTCACTGTTCTACGCCTGAACGCTAGCCTTCACAGTCTAGCCCTGACAGCCTACCGCTAAACTTAGTCCTGACAGCCTCGCCCTTGTACTCTAGCCCTGCGAGGCCTACCCTCAGTCTAGCACCTCTATCTCTGTGTAAGCCTAGTCCTCATTTGACCCTGCCAGCTAGCCCTCAGTCTAGTTCTGCCAATCTTGCCCTCTCCGTCTTACCCTGCCAGCCTAGCCCTACCCTGAGGCCTGACAGACTAGCCCTCAGTCTGGCCCTGCCAATCTTACCCTGTCAGCCTGGCCCTGCCAGCCTTCCCCTGCCAGCCTAGCCCTGCCAGCATAGCCCTGACAGAGAAGCCCTCAGTCTAGCCCAGCCAATCTTGCCCTCTCAGCCTTACCCTAACCTTATCTTTCACAGTCTAACCCTGCCAGCATAGCCCTGCCAACTAGCCCTGCCATCCTGGCCCTACGAACCTTTTCCTATGAGCCTTCCCTGGCAGCCTTGCCCTGGGATCCTAGTCCTCACTGTTCTATGCCTGAACGCTTCGCCTTCACAGTCTAGCCCTGACAGCCTACCGCTAACCTTAGTCCTGCAAGCCTAGCCCTAGTACTCTAGCTCTGCCAACCTACCCTCAGTCTAGTTTCTGCCAATCTTGCCCTCTCAGCCTTACCCTGCCAGCCTAGCCCTACCCTGAGGCCTGACAGACTAGCCCTCAGTCTGGCCCTGCCAATCTTACTCTGTCAGCCTTGCCCTGCCAGCCTTCCCTGCCAGCCTAGCCCTCAGTCTAGTTCTGCTAATCTTGCCCTCTCAGCCTTACCCTGCCACCTGATCCCTCACCTGGGACCTGACAACCTAGCCCTACCTTACCCTGAACGACTAGCCCTCAGCCTAGCCCTGACATCTTTCCCTGTCAGCCTTGCCCTGCCAGCCTTCCCCTTCCAGCCTAGGCCTACCCTGAGGCCTGACAGCCTAGCCCTCACAGACTACCGCTCACAGTCTAGGCCTGCCAGCCTTGCCCTGTCAGCTTACTCCTCACAGCCTGCATTGCCATCCTAGCTCTGACAGACTACGCCTGGCAGCCTTGCCCTGCCAGCATAGCCCTAACCTTAGCCCTGACAGAGAAAGCCCTCAGTCTAGCCCTGCCAATCTTGCCCTGTGAGCCTTACCCTAACCTTATCTTTCACAGTCTAGCCCTGCCAGCATAGCCCTGCCATCCTAGCCCTGCGAGCCTTTTCCTATGAGTCTTGCCCTGGCAGCCTTGCCCTGGCGGCCTACTCCTCACTGTTCTACGCCTGAAACGCTTAGCCTTCACAGTCTAGCCCTGACAGCCTACTGCTAATCTTAGTCCTGCAAGCCTAGCCCTCGTACTCTAGCCCTGCAAGCCTACCCTCCGTCTAGCCCTGCCAGCTGCCCTCAGTCTAGCCCTCTGTCTGGCGCTGTGAGCCTATCCTCAGGCTGACCCTGCCAGCCTAGCCCTCAGTCTAGTTCTGGCAATCTTGCCCTCTCAGTCATACCCTGCCAGCCTAGCCCTACCCTGAGGGCCTGACAGACTAGCCCTCAGTCTGGCCCTGCCAATCTTACCCTGTCAGCCTTGCCCTGCCAGCCTTCCCCTGCCAGGCTAGCACTACCCTGAGACCTGGCAGCCTAGCCCTAACCTAGTCCTACCATTAGCCCTGACCGCCTACCCTTACACACTACCGCTCACAGTCTAGCCCTGCAGCCTAGCCCTCAGTCTAGTTCTGCTAATCTTGTCCTCTCAGTCTTGCCCTGCCAGCTGATCCCTCACCTGGGACCTGACAACCCTAGCCGCTACCTTACCCTGAACGACTAGCCCTCAGCCTAGCCTACCCTGAGACCTGGCAGCCTAGCCCTGACAGACTACCGCTCACAGTCTAGCCCTGCCAGCCTGCCTGTCAGCTTAGTCCTCACAGCCTTGCTCTGCCAGCCTACCCTGACACACTACCCCTGCCAGCATTAGCCCTAACCTTAGCCCTGACAGAGAAGCCCTCAGTCTACACCTGCAATCTTGCCCTGTCACCTTACCCTAACCTTATCTTTCACAGTCTAGCTCTGCCAGCATAGCCCTCAGTCTAGTTCTGCCAATCTTGCCCTCTCAGCCTACCCTGCCAGCCTAGCCTACCCTGAGGCCTGACAGACTAGCCCTCAGTCTGCCCTGCCAATCTTACCCTGTCAGCCTTGCCTGCCAGCTCCCCTGCCAGCCTAGCCCTACACCTGAGACCCTGGCAGCCTTAGCCCTGCCAGCCTTGCCTGTCAGTTAGTCCTCACAGCCTTGCTCTGACAGCCTAGCCCTGACAGACTACCCTGACAGCCTTGCCCTGCCAGCATAGCCCTAACCTTAGCCCTGACAGAGAAGCCCTCAGTCTAGCCCTGCCAAACCTTGCCCCTGTCAGCCTTACCCTAACCTTATTCTTTCACAGTTCTAGCCCTGCCATACTAGCCCTGCGAGCCTTTCCTATGAGGCCTTGCCCTGGCAGCCTTGCCCTGGCAGCCTAGTCCTCACTGTTCTAAGCCTGACGCTTTACCCTTCACAATCTAGCCCTGACGCCTACCGCAAACCTTAGTCCTGCAAGCCTAGCCTCGTACTCTAGCCCTGCCAGCCTGCCTTCATTCTAGCCCTCTGTCCTGTCCTGTGAGCCTAGCCCTCAGTCTAGCCCTGCCAATCTTGCCCTCTCAGCCTAACCCTAACCTTAGCTTCACAGTCTAACCTGCCAGCAAGCCCTGCCATCCTAGCCCTGCGAGCCTTTTCCTATGAACCTTGCCCTGGCAGACTTTCCCTGCAGCCTAGTCCTCACTGTTCTACCGCTGAACGCTTAGCCTTCACATCTAGCCCTGACAGCCTACCGCTAACCTTAGTCCTGCAGCCTAGCCTTCGCACCCCAGCCCTTGCCAGGACTACCCCAGTCTAGCCCTCAGCCTGCCCTCAGCCTATTCGCAATCTTGCCCTCTCAGCCTAACCCTAACCTTAGCTTTCCACAGTCTAACCCTGCCAGCCACTAGCCCTGCCATCTAGCCCTGCCATCCAAGCCCTGCGAGCCTTTTCCTATGAACCTTACCCTGGCAGCATTGCCCTGGCAGCCTAGTCCTCACTGTTCTAAGCCTGAACGCTTAGCCTTCACAATCTAGCCTGACAGCCTACCGCTAACCTTAGTCCTGCAAGCCTAGCCTTCGTACCCTAGCCCTGCCAGACTACCCTCAGTCTAGCCCTGCCAGCCTGCCCTCAGTCTAGTTCTGCCAATCTTGCCCTCTCAGCCTTACCCTGCCAGCCTAGCCTACCCTGAGGCCTGACAGACTACCCTCAGTCTGGCCCTGCCAATCTTACCCTGTCAGCCTTGCCCTGCCAGCCTTCCCCTGCCAGCCTAGCCCTACCTGAGACTTGGCAGCCTAGCCCTGACAGACTACCGCTCACAGTCTAGCCTGCCAGCCTTGCCCTGTCAGCTTAGTCCTCACAGCCTTGCTCTGACAGCCTAGCCCTGACAGACTCCCCTGACAGCCTTGCCCTGCCAGCATAGCCCTAACCTTAGCCCTGACAGAGAAGCCCTCAGTCTAGCCCTGCCAATCTTGCCCTGTCAGCCTTACCCTAACCTTATCTTTCACAGTCTAGCCCTGCCAGCATAGCCCTGCCACCCTAGCCCTGCGGCCTTTTCCTATGAGCCTTGCCCTGGCAGCCTTGCACTGGCAGCCTAGTCCTCACTGTTCTAAGCCTGAACGCTTAGCCTTCACATCTAGCCCTGACAGCCTACTGCTAACCTTAGTCCTGCAAGCCTAGCCCTCGTACTCTAGCCCTGCCAGCCTGCCCTCAGTCGAGCCCTCTGTCTGGTCCTGTGAGCCTAGTCCTCACTCTGACCCTGCCAGCCTAGCCCTCATTCTAGCCCTGCCAATCTGCCCTCCAGCCTTACCCTAACCTTATCTTTCACAGTCTAAGCCCTGCCAGCATAGCCCTGCATCCTAGCCCTGCCATCCTAGCCTGTGAGACTTTTCCTATGAGCCTTGCCCTGGCAGCCTTGCCCCTGGCAGCCTAGTCCTCACTGTTCTACGCCTGAACGCTTCGCCCTCACAGTCTACCCTGACAGCTACCGCTTAACCTTAGCCCTGCAAGCCTAGCCCTCGTACTCTAGCCCTGCCAACCTACCCTCAGTCTAGCCCTGCCAGCCTGTTTCTCAGTCTAGTTCTGCCAATCTTGCCCTCTCAGCCTTACCCTGCCAAGCAATGCTCTACCCTGATGCCTGACAGACTAGCCCCAGTCTGGCCCCTGCCAATCTTACCCTGTCAGCCTTGCCCTGCCAGACCTTCCCTGCCAGCCTAGCCCTACCCTAAGACCTGGCAGCCTGCCCTGGACAGACTCGATCACAGTCTAGCACCTGCCAAACTTGCCCTGTGAGCTTAGTCCTCACAGCCTTGCTGCCAGCCAATCCCTGACAGACTACCCCTGGCAGCCTTCCCTGCCAGCCTTGCCCTGCACATACCCTAACCTTAGCCCTGACAGAGAAGCCCTCAGTCACGCCTGCCAATCTTGCCCTGTCAGCCTTACCCTAACCTTATCTTTCACAGTCTAGCCCTGCCAGCATAGCCCTCACTCTCTTCTGCCAATCTTGCCCTCTCAGCCTTACCCTGCCAGCCTAGCCTACCGCTGAGGCCTGACAGACTAGCCCTCACTCAGGCCCTGCCAATCTTACCCTGTCAGCCTTGCCCTGCCAGCCTTCCCCTGCCAGCGTAGCCCTACCCTGAGACCTGGCAGCCTAGCCCTGACAAACTACCGCTCACAGTCTAGCCCTGCCAGCCTTGCCCTGTCAGCTAGTCCTTACAGCCTTGCTCTGCAAACCTAGCCCTCACATACTAGCCTGACAGCCTTGCCCTGCCAGCATAGCCCTAACCTTAGCCCTGACAAAGAAGCCCTCAGTCTAGCCCTGCCAATCTTGCCCTGTCAGCCTTAACCCTAACCTTATCTTGCACAGTCAGCCCAGGAGGACAGCCCTGCCATCCCTAGCCCTGCCAGCCTTTCCTATGAGCCTTCCCCTGGCAGCCTTGCCCTGGCACCTTAGTCCTCACTGTTCTAAACCTGAACGCTTAGCCTTCACAGTCTAGCCCTGACAGCCTACCGCTAACCTTAGTCCTGCAAGCCTAGCCCTCGTACTCTAGCCCTGCCACCCTGCCCTCAGTCTAGCCCTCTTTCTGCCCTGTGCCTAGTCCTCAGTCTGACCCTGCCCAGCCTACCCTCACTCTAGTTCTGCCAATCTTGCCCTCTCAGCCTTACCCTGCCAGCCTAGCCCTACCCTGAGGACTGACAGACTAGCCCTCAGTCTGGCCCTGCCAATCTTACCCTATCAGCCTTGCCCTGCCAGCCTTCCCCTGCCAGCCCTAGCCCTACCCTGAGACCTGGCAGCCTAGCCCTAACCTTAGCCCTGACCGCTAGCCCTGACAGACTACCGCTCACAGTCTGGCCCTGCCAGCCTTGCCCTGCCAACCTTGCTCTGCCAACTTTGCCTCCCCAGCATAGCCCTGACAGAGAAGCCGTCAGTCTAGCCCTGCCAATCTTGCCCTGTCAGCCTTACCCTAACCTTATCTTTCACAGTCTAGCCCTGCCATCCTAGCCCTGCGAGTCTTTCCTATGAGCCTTACCCTGGCAGCCTTGCCCTGGCAGCCTAGTCCTCACTGTTCTAAGCCTGAACGCTTAGCCTTCACAATCTAGCCCTGACAGCCTACGCTAACCTTCGTCCTGCAAGCCTAGCCCTCGTACTCTAGCCCTGCCAGCCTACCCTCAGTCTCGCCCTGCCAGCCTGCCCTCAGTCTAGGCCTGTCTGGTCCTGTGAGCCTAGTCCTCAGTCTGACCCTGCCAGCCTAGCCCTTTCCAGCCCTGCAAATCTTGCCCTCTCAGTCTTACCCTAACCTTATTCTTTCACAGTCTAGCCCTGCCAGCATAGCCCTGCCATCCTAGCCCGCGAGCCTTTTCCTATGAGCCTTGCCCTGACAGCCTTTCCCTGACAGCCTAGTCCTCACTGTTCATGCCTGAACGCTTAGCCTTCCACAGTCTAGCCCTGACAGCCTACGCCTAACTTTAGTCCTGCAAGCCTATCCTCGTATCTAGCCCTGTGAGCCTGCCCTCAGTCTAGCCCTCTGTCTGGCGCTGTGAGCCTAGTCCTCAGGCTGACCCTGCCAGGCTAGCCCTCAGTCTAGTTCTGGCAAATCTTGCCCTCTCAGTCTTATCCTGCCAGCCTAGCCCTACCCTGAGGCCTGACAGACTAGCCCTCAGTCTGGCCTGCCATCTTGCCCTGGTCAGCCTTGGCCTGCCAGCCTTCCCCTGCCAGCCTTCCCTGCCAGCCTTCCCCTGCCAGGCTAGCCCTACCCTGAGATCTGGCAGCCTAGCCCAACCTTAGCCCTGACCGCCTAGCCCTGACAGACTACCGCTCAACAGTCTAGCCCTGGCAGCCTAGCCCTCAGTCTAGTTCTGCCAATCTTGCCCTGTCAGCCTTACCCGGCCAGCTGATCCCTCACCTGGGAACCTGACACCCTAGCCCTAACTGACCCCTGAAAGACTACCCCTCAGTCTACCCTGCCAATCTTTCCCTATCAGCCTTGCCCTGCCAGCCTTTCCCTGCCAGCCTAGCCCTACCCTGAAGACCTGGCAGCCTAGCCCTAACCTTAGCCCTGACCGACTAACCCTGACAGACTACCGCTCACAGTCTAGCCCTGCCAGCCTTGCCCTGTCAGCTTAGTCCTCACAGCCTTGCTCTGCCAGCCTAGCCCTGACACGCTACCCTGCCAGCCTTGCCCTGCCAGCATAGCCCTAACCTTAGCCCTGACAGAGAAGCCCTCAGTCTATCCCTGCCAATCTTGCCTGTCACCCTTACCCTGACCTTATCTTTCACAGTCTAGCCCTGCCATCCTAGCCTGCGAGCCTTTTCTATGAGCCTTGCCCTGGCAGCCTTGCCCTGGCAGCCTAGTCCTCACTGTTCTACGCCTGAACGCTTAGCCTTCACAATCTAGCCCTGACAGCCTACCGCTAACCTTAGTCCTGCAAGCCTAGCCCTCGTACTCTAGCCCTGCCAGCCTGCCCTCAGTCTAGCCCTCTGTCTGGTCCTGTGACCCTAGTCCTCAGTCTGACCCTGCCAGCCTACTCCTCAGTCTAGCCCTGCCAGCCTTCCCTGTCTAGTTTTGCAATCTTCCCCTCTCAGCCTTACCCTACCTTATCTTTCACAGTCTAGCCCTGCCGGCATAGCCCTGCCATCCTAGCCCTGCGATACTAGCCCTGCCGTCCTAGCCCTGCGAGCCTTTTCCTATGAGCCTTGCCCTGGAAACCTTGCCCTGGCAGCGAGTCCTCACTGTTCTACGCCTGAACGCTTAGCCTTCACAATCTAGCCCTGACAGCCTACCGCTACCTTAGTCCTGCATGCCTAACCCTCGTATTCTAGCCCTGCGAGCCTGCCCTCAGTCTAGCCCTCTGTCTGGCGCTGTGAGCCTAGTCCTCAGTCTGACCCTGCCAGCCTAGCCCTCAGTCTGACCCTGCCAGCCTAGCCCTCATTCTAGTTCTGCCCACCTTGCCCTCTCAGCCTTACCCTGCCAGCCTAGCCCTACCCTGGGGCTGACAGACTAGCCCTCAGTCTGGCCCTGCCAATCTTACCCTGTCAGCCTTACACTGTCAGCCTAGCCGTACCCTGAGGACTCACAGACTAGCCGTCACTCTAGCCCTGACAACCAAGCCCTCAGTCTCACCCTGCCAATCTTACCCTATCAGCCTTCCTCTGCCAGCCTAGCCCTACCCTGAGACCTGGCAGCATAGCCCTAACCTTAGCCCTGACCACCTAGCCCTGACAGACTACCGCTCACAGTCTAGCCGTGCCAGTCGAGCCCTCAATCTAGTTCTGCCAATCTTACCCTCTCAGCCATACCCTGCCAGCTGATCCCTCACCTGGGACCTGACACCCTAGCCCTACCTTACCCCTGAACGACTAGCCCTCAGCCTAGCCCTGCCAATCTTTCCCTGTCAGCCTTGCCCTGCCAGCCTTCCCCTGCCAACCTAGCGCTACCCTGAGACCTGGCAGCCTAGCCCTAACCTTAGCCCTGACCGCCTAGCCCTGACCGACTACCGCTCACAGTATAGCCCTGCCAGCCTTGCCCTGTCATCTTAGTCCTCACTGCCTTGCTCTGCCAGCATAGCCCTGACAGACTACCACTGCCAGCCTAGCCCTGCCAGCCTTACCCTGCCAGCCTTGCCCTGCCAGCATAGCCCTAACCTTAGCCCTGACAGACAAACCCTCAGTCTATCCCTGCCAATCTTGCCCTGTCAGCCTTACCCTAACTTATCTTTCACAGCCTAGCCCTGCCGGCATAGCCCTGCCATCCTAGCCCTGCGATACTAGCCCTGCCATCCTAGCCCTGCGAGCCTTTTCCTATGAGCCTTACCCTGGCAGTCTTTCCCTGGCGGCCTAGTCCTCACTGTTCTACGCCTGAACGCTTAGCCTTCACAGTCTAGCCCTGACAGCCTACCGCTAAACTTAGTCCTGACAGCCTCGCCCTTGTACTCTAGCCCTGCGAGCCTACCCTCAGTCTAGCCCTCTATCTGGCTGTGTAAGCCTAGTCCTCATTGACCCTGCCAGCCTAGCCCTCAGTCTAGTTTCTGCCAATCTTGCCCTCTCCGTCTTACCCTGCCAGCCTAGCCCTACCCTGAGGCCTGACAGACTAGCCCTCAGTCTGGCCCTGCCAATCTTACCTGTCAGCCTGGCCCTGCCAGCCTTCCCCTGCCAGCCTAGCCCTGCCAGCATAGCCCTGACAGAGAAGCCCTCAGTCTAGCCCAGCCAATCTTGCCCTCTCAGCCTTACCCTAACCTTATCTTTCACAGTCTAACCCTGCCAGCATAGCCCTGCCAACCTAGCCCTGCCATCCTGGCCCTACGACCTTTTCCTATGAGCCTTCCCTGGCAGCCTTGCCCTGGGATCCTAGTCCTCACTGTTCTATGCCTGAACGCTTCGCCTTCACAGTCTAGCCCTGACAGCCTACCGCTAACCTTAGTCCTGCAAGCCTAGCCCTAGTACTCTAGCTCTGCCAACCTACCCTCAGTCTAGTTCTGCCAATCTTGCCCTCTCAGCCTTACCCTGCCAGCCTAGCCCTACCCTGAGGCCTGACAGACTAGCCCTCAGTCTGGCCCTGCCAATCTTACTCTGTCAGCCTGCCCTGCCAGCCTTCCCCTGCCAGCCTAGCCCTCAGTCTAGTTCTGCTAATCTTGCCCTCTCAGCCTTACCCTGCCACCTGATCCCTCACCTGGGACCTGACAACCTAGCCCTACCTTACCCCTGAACGACTAGCCCTCAGCCTAGCCCTGACATCTTTCCCTGTCAGCCTTGCCCTGCCAGCCTTCCCCTTCCAGCCTAGCCCTACCCTGAGGCCTGACAGCCTAGCCCTCACAGACTACCGCTCACAGTCTAGGCCTGCCAGCCTTGCCCTGTCAGCTTACTCCTCACAGCCTTGCATTGCCATCCTAGCTCTGACAGACTACGCCTGGCAGCCTTGCCCTGCCAGCATAGCCCTAACCTTAGCCCTGACAGAGAAGCCCTCAGTCTAGCCCTGCCAATCTTGCCCTGTGAGCCTTACCCTAACCTTATCTTTCACAGTCTAGCCCTGCCAGCATAGCCCTGCCATCCTAGCCCTGCGAGCCTTTTCCTATGAGTCTTGCCCTGGCAGCCTTGCCCTGGCGGCCTACTCCTCACTGTTCTACGCCTGAACGCTTAGCCTTCACAGTCTAGCCCTGACAGCCTACTGCTAATCTTAGTCCTGCAAGCCTAGCCCTCGTACTCTAGCCCTGCAAGCCTACCCTCCGTCTAGCCCTGCCAGCCTGCCCTCAGTCTAGCCCTCTGTCTGGCGCTGTGAGCCTAATCCTCAGGCTGACCCTGCCAGCCTAGCCCTCAGTCTAGTTCTGGCAATCTTGCCCTCTCAGTCATACCCTGCCAGCCTAGCCCTACCCTGAGGCCTGACAGACTAGCCCTCAGTCTGGCCCTGCCAATCTTACCCTGTCAGCCTTGCCCTGCCAGCCTTCCCCTGCCAGGCTAGCACTACCCTGAGACCTGGCAGCCTAGCCCTAACCTTAGTCCTACCATTAGCCCTGACCGCCTACCCTTACACACTACCGCTCACAGTCTAGCCCTGCCAGCCTAGCCCTCAGTCTAGTTCTGCTAATCTTGTCCTCTCAGTCTTGCCCTGCCAGCTGATCCCTCACCTGGGACCTGACAACCTAGCGCTACCTTACCCTGAACGACTAGCCCTCAGCCTAGCCCTACCCTGAGACCTGGCAGCCTAGCCCTGACAGACTACCGCTCACAGTCTAGCCCTGCCAGCCTTGCCCTGTCAGCTTAGTCCTCACAGCCTTGCTCTGCCAGCCTAGCCCTGACACACTACCCCTGCCAGCATAGCCCTAACCTTAGCCCTGACAGAAGAAGCCCTCAGTCTACACCTGCCAATCTTGCCCTGTCAGCCTTACCCTAACCTTATCTTTCACAGTCTAGCTCTGCCAGCATAGCCCTCAGTCTAGTTCTGCCAATCTTGCCCTCTCAGCCTTACCCTGCCAGCCTAGCCCTACCCTGAGGCCTGACAGACTAGCCCTCAGTCTGGCCCTGCCAATCTTACCCTGTCAGCCTTGCCCTGCCAGCCTTCCCCTGCCAGCCTAGCCCTACCCTGAGACCTGGCAGCCTAGCCCTGCCAGCCTTGCCCTGTCAGCTTAGTCCTCACAGCCTTGCTCTGACAGCCTAGCCCTGACAGACTACCCTGACAGCCTTGCCCTGCCAGCATAGCCCTAACCTTAGCCCTGACAGAGAAGCCCTCAGTCTAGCCCTGCCAAACTTGCCCTGTCAGCCTTACCCTAACCTTATCTTTCACAGTCTAGCCCTGCCATACTAGCCCTGCGAGCCTTTTCCTATGAGCCTTGCCCTGGCAGCCTTGCCCTGGCAGCCTAGTCCTCACTGTTCTAAGCCTGAACGCTTACCCTTCACAATCTAGCCCTGACAGCCTACCGCTAACCTTAGTCCTGCAAGCCTAGCGCTCGTACTCTAGCCCTGCCAGCCTGCCTTCATTCTAGCCCTCTGTCCTGTCCTGTGAGCCTAGCCCTCAGTCTAGCCCTGCCAATCTTGCCCTCTCAGCCTAACCCTAACCTTAGCTTTCACAGTCTAACCCTGCCAGCATAGCCCTGCCATCCTAGCCCTGCGAGCCTTTTCCTATGAACCTTGCCCTGGCAGACTTGCCCTGGCAGCCTAGTCCTCACTGTTCTACGCCTGAACGCTTAGCCTTCACAATCTAGCCCTGACAGCCTACCGCTAACCTTAGTCCTGCAAGCCTAGCCTTCGTACCCCAGCCCTGCCAGACTACCCTCAGTCTAGCCCTGCCAGCCTGCCCTCAGTCTAGTTCTGCCAATCTTGCCCTCTCAGCCTAACCCTAACCTTAGCTTTCACAGTCTAACCCTGCCAGCATAGCCCTGCCATCCTAGCCCTGCCATCCAAGCCCTGCGAGCCTTTTCCTATGAACCTTACCCTGGCAGCATTGCCCTGGCAGCCTAGTCCTCACTGTTCTAAGCCTGAACGCTTAGCCTTCACAATCTAGCCCTGACAGCCTACCGCTAACCTTAGTCCTGCAAGCCTAGCCTTCGTACCCTAGCCCTGCCAGACTACCCTCAGTCTAGCCCTGCCAGCCTGCCCTCAGTCTAGTTCTGCCAATCTTGCCCTCTCAGCCTTACCCTGCCAGCCTAGCCCTACCCTGAGGCCTGACAGACTACCCCTCAGTCTGGCCCTGCCAATCTTACCCTGTCAGCCTTGCCCTGCCAGCCTTCCCCTGCCAGCCTAGCCCTACCCTGAGACTTGGCAGCCTAGCCCTGACAGACTACCGCTCACAGTCTAGCCCTGCCAGCCTTGCCCTGTCAGCTTAGTCCTCACAGCCTTGCTCTGACAGCCTAGCCCTGACAGACTACCCCTGACAGCCTTGCCCTGCCAGCATAGCCCTAACCTTAGCCCTGACAGAGAAGCCCTCAGTCTAGCCCTGCCAATCTTGCCCTGTCAGCCTTACCCTAACCTTATCTTTCACAGTCTAGCCCTGCCAGCATAGCCCTGCCACCCTAGCCCTGCGAGCCTTTTCCTATGAGCCTTGCCCTGGCAGCCTTGCACTGGCAGCCTAGTCCTCACTGTTCTAAGCCTGAACGCTTAGCCTTCACAATCTAGCCCTGACAGCCTACTGCTAACCTTAGTCCTGCAAGCCTAGCCCTCGTACTCTAGCCCTGCCAGCCTGCCCTCAGTCGAGCCCTCTGTCTGGTCCTGTGAGCCTAGTCCTCACTCTGACCCTGCCAGCCTAGCCCTCATTCTAGCCCTGCCAATCTTGCCCTCTCAGCCTTACCCTAACCTTATCTTTCACAGTCTAGCCCTGCCAGCATAGCCCTGCCATCCTAGCCCTGCCATCCTAGCCCTGTGAGACTTTTCCTATGAGCCTTGCCCTGGCAGCCTTGCCCTGGCAGCCTAGTCCTCACTGTTCTACGCCTGAACGCTTCGCCTCACAGTCTACCCCTGACAGCCTACCGCTAACCTTAGCCCTGCAAGCCTAGCCCTCGTACTCTAGCCCTGCCAACCTACCCTCAGTCTAGCCCTGCCAGCCTGTTCTCAGTCTAGTTCTGCCAATCTTGCCCTCTCAGCCTTACCCTGCCAGCATAGCTCTACCCTGATGCCTGACAGACTAGCCCTCAGTCTGGCCCTGCCAATCTTACCCTGTCAGCCTTGCCCTGCCAGCCTTCCCCTGCCAGCCTAGCCCTACCCTAAGACCTGGCAGCCTAGCCCTGACAGACTACCGATCACAGTCTAGCCCTGCCAAACTTGCCCTGTGAGCTTAGTCCTCACAGCCTTGCTCTGCCAGCCAATCCCTGACAGACTACCCCTGGCAGCCTTCCCTGCCAGCCTTGCCCTGCCAACATACCCTAACCTTAGCCCTGACAGAGAAGCCCTCAGTCTACGCCTGCCAATCTTGCCCTGTCAGCCTTACCCTAACCTTATCTTTCACAGTCTAGCCCTGCCAGCATAGCCCTCACTCTACTTCTGCCAATCTTGCCCTCTCAGCCTTACCCTGCCAGCCTAGCCCTACCCTGAGGCCTGACAGACTAGCCCTCACTCAGCCCTGCCAATCTTACCCTGTCAGCCTTGCCCTGCCAGCCTTCCCCTGCCAGCGTAGCCCTACCCTGAGACCTGGCAGCCTAGCCCTGACAAACTACCGCTCACAGTCTAGCCCTGCCAGCCTTGCCCTGTCAGCTAGTCCTTACAGCCTTGCTCTGCAAACCTAGCCCTCACATACTAGCCTGACAGCCTTGCCCTGCCAGCATAGCCCTAACCTTAGCCCTGACAAAGAAGCCCTCAGTCTAGCCCTGCCAATCTTGCCTGTCAGCCTTACCCTAACCTTATCTTGCACAGTCTAGCCCTGAGAGGACAGCCCTGCCATCCTAGCCCTGCCAGCCTTTTCCTATGAGCCTTCCCCTGGCAGCCTTGCCCTGGCACCTTAGTCCTCACTGTTCTACGCCTGAACGCTTAGCCTTCACAGTCTAGCCCTGACAGCCTACCGCTAACCTTAGTCCTGCAAGCCTAGCCCTCGTACTCTAGCCCTGCCACCCTGCCCTCAGTCTAGCCCTCTTTCTGGCCCTGTGCCTAGTCCTCAGTCTGACCCTGCCAGCCTACCCTCACTCTAGTTCTGCCAATCTTGCCCTCTCAGCCTTACCCTGCCAGCCTAGCCCTACCCTGAGGACTGACAGACTAGCCCTCAGTCTGGCCCTGCCAATCTTACCCTATCAGCCTTGCCCTGCCAGCCTTCCCCTGCCAGCCTAGCCCTACCCTGAGACCTGGCAGCCTAGCCCTAACCTTAGCCCTGACCGCCTAGCCCTGACAGACTACCGCTCACAGTCTGGCCCTGCCAGCCTTGCCCTGCCAACCTTGCTCTGCCAACTTTGCCCTCCCAGCATAGCCCTGACAGAGAAGCCGTCAGTCTAGCCCTGCCAATCTTGCCCTGTCAGCCTTACCCTAACCTTATCTTTCACAGTCTAGCCCTGCCATCCTAGCCCTGCGAGTCTTTCCTATGAGCCTTACCCTGGCAGCCTTGCCCTGGCAGCCTAGTCCTCACTGTTCTAAGCCTGAACGCTTAGCCTTCACAATCTAGCCCTGACAGCCTACCGCTAACCTTCGTCCTGCAAGCCTAGCCCTCGTACTCTAGCCCTGCCAGCCTACCCTCAGTCTCGCCCTGCCAGCCTGCCCTCAGTCTAGGCCTGTCTGGTCCTGTGAGCCTAGTCCTCAGTCTGACCCTGCCAGCCTAGCCCTCATTCCAGCCTGCAAATCTTGCCCTCTCAGTCTTACCCTAACCTTATCTTTCACAGTCTAGCCCTGCCAGCATAGCCCTGCCATCCTAGCCCTGCGAGCCTTTTCCTATGAGCCTTGCCCTGACAGCCTTTTCCCTGACAGCCTAGTCCTCACTGTTCTATGCCTGAACGCTTAGCCTTCACAGTCTAGCCCTGACAGCCTACCGCTAACTTTAGTCCTGCAAGCCTATCCCTCGTATCTAGCCCTGTGAGCCTGCCCTCAGTCTAGCCCTCTGTCTGGCGCTGTGAGCCTAGTCCTCAGGCTGACCCTGCCAGGCTAGCCCTCAGTCTAGTTCTGGCAATCTTGCCCTCTCAGTCTTATCCTGCCAGCCTAGCCCTACCCTGAGGCCTGACAGACTAGCCCTCAGTCTGGCCCTGCCAATCTTGCCCTGTCAGCCTTGGCCTGCCAGCCTTCCCCTGCCAGCCTTCCCCTGCCAGCCTTCCCCTGCCAGGCTAGCCCTACCCTGAGATCTGGCAGCCTAGCCCTAACCTTAGCCCTGACCGCCTAGCCCTGACAGACTACCGCTCACAGTCTAGCCCTGGCAGCCTAGCCCTCAGTCTAGTTCTGCCAATCTTGCCCTGTCAGCCTTACCCGGCCAGCTGATCCCTCACCTGGGACCTGACACCCTAGCCCTAACTGACCCCTGAAAGACTAGCCCTCAGTCTACCCTGCCAATCTTTCCCTATCAGCCTTGCCCTGCCAGCCTTTCCCTGCCAGCCTAGCCCTACCCTGAGACCTGGCAGCCTAGCCCTAACCTTAGCCCTGACCGACTAACCCTGACAGACTACCGCTCACAGTCTAGCCCTGCCAGCCTTGCCCTGTCAGCTTAGTCCTCACAGCCTTGCTCTGCCAGCCTAGCCCTGACACGCTACCCCTGCCAGCCTTGCCCTGCCAGCATAGCCCTAACCTTAGCCCTGACAGAGAAGCCCTCAGTCTATCCCTGCCAATCTTGCCCTGTCACCCTTACCCTGACCTTATCTTTCACAGTCTAGCCCTGCCATCCTAGCCCTGCGAGCCTTTTCCTATGAGCCTTGCCCTGGCAGCCTTGCCCTGGCAGCCTAGTCCTCACTGTTCTACGCCTGAACGCTTAGCCTTCACAATCTAGCCCTGACAGCCTACCGCTAACCTTAGTCCTGCAAGCCTAGCCCTCGTACTCTAGCCCTGCCAGCCTGCCCTCAGTCTAGCCCTCTGTCTGGTCCTGTGACCCTAGTCCTCAGTCTGACCCTGCCAGCCTACTCCTCAGTCTAGCCCTGCCAGCCTTCCCTGTCTAGTTTTGCCAATCTTCCCTCTCAGCCTTACCCTAACCTTATCTTTCACAGTCTAGCCCTGCCGGCATAGCCCTGCCATCCTAGCCCTGCGATACTAGCCCTGCCGTCCTAGCCCTGCGAGCCTTTTCCTATGAGCCTTGCCCTGGAAACCTTGCCCTGGCAGCCGAGTCCTCACTGTTCTACGCCTGAACGCTTAGCCTTCACAATCTAGCCCTGACAGCCTACCGCTACCTTAGTCCTGCATGCCTAACCCTCGTATTCTAGCCCTGCGAGCCTGCCCTCAGTCTAGCCCTCTGTCTGGCGCTGTGAGCCTAGTCCTCAGTCTGACCCTGCCAGCCTAGCCCTCAGTCTGACCCTGCCAGCCTAGCCCTCATTCTAGTTCTGCCCACCTTGCCCTCTCAGCCTTACCCTGCCAGCCTAGCCCTACCCTGGGGCTGACAGACTAGCCCTCAGTCTGGCCCTGCCAATCTTACCCTGTCAGCCTTACACTGTCAGCCTAGCCGTACCCTGAGGACTCACAGACTAGCCGTCACTCTAGCCCTGACAACCAAGCCCTCAGTCTCACCCTGCCAATCTTACCCTATCAGCCCTTCCTCTGCCAGCCTAGCCCTACCCTGAGACCTGGCAGCATAGCCCTAACCTTAGCCCTGACCACCTAGCCCTGACAGACTACCGCTCACAGTCTAGCCGTGCCAGTCGAGCCTCAATCTAGTTCTGCCAATCTTACCCTCTCAGCCATACCCTGCCAGCTGATCCCTCACCTGGGACCTGACACCCTAGCCCTACCTTACCCCTGAACGACTAGCCCTCAGCCTAGCCCTGCCAATCTTTCCCTGTCAGCCTTGCCCTGCCAGCCTTCCCCTGCCAAACCTAGCGCTACCCTGAGACCTGGCAGCCTAGCCCTAACCTTAGCCCTGACCGCCTAGCCCTGACCGACTACCGCTCACAGTATAGCCCTGCCAGCCTTGCCCTGTCATCTTAGTCCTCACTGCCTTGCTCTGCCAGCATAGCCCTGACAGACTACCACTGCCAGCCTACCCTGCCAGCCTTACCCTGCCAGCCTTGCCCTGCCAGCATAGCCCTAACCTTAGCCCTGACAGACAAACCCTCAGTCTATCCCTGCCAATCTTGCCCTGTCAGCCTTACCCTAACTTATCTTTCACAGCCTAGCCCTGCCGGATAGCCCTGCCATCCTAGCCCTGCGATACTAGCCCTGCATCCTAGCCCTGCGAGCCTTTTCCTATGAGCCTTACCCCTGGCAGTCTTTCCCTGGCGGCCTAGTCCTCACTGTTCTTACGCCTGAACGCTAGCCTTCACAGTCTAGCCCTGAAGCCTACGCTAAACTTAGTCCTGACAGCCTCGCCCTTGTACTCTAGCCCTGCGAGCCTACCCTCAGTCTAGCCCTCCTATCTGGCTGTGTAAGCCTAGTCCTCATTTGACCCTGCCAGCCTAGCCCTCAGTCTAGTTCTGCCAATCTTGCCCTCTCCGTCTTACCCTGCCAGCCTAAGCCCTACCCTGAGGCCTGACAGACTAGCCCTCAGTCTGGCCGCTGCCAATCTTACCCTGTCAGCCTGGCCCTGCCAGCCTTCCCTGCCAGCCTAGCCCTGCCAGCATAGCCCTGACAGAGAAGCCCTCAGTCTAGCCCAAGCCAATCTTGCCCTCTCAGCCTTACCCTAACCTTATCTTTTCACAGTCTAACCCTGCCAGCATAGCCCTGCCAAACCTAGCCCTGCCATCCTGGCCCTACGAACCTTTTCCTATGAGCCTTCCCTGGCAGCCTTGCCCTGGGATCCTTAGTCCTCACTGTTCTATGCCTGAACGCTTCGCCTTCACGAGTCTAGCCCTGACGCTAACCGCTAACCTTAGTCCTGCAAGCCTAGCCCTAGTTTAACTCTATGCTCTGCCCAAACCTTACCTCAGTCTAGTTCTGCCATCTTGCCCTTCTCTTCAAGGGCCTCCCCTTACCCTGCCAGCCTAGCCCTACCCTGAGGCCTGACAGACTAGCCCTCAGTCTGGCCCTGCCAATCTTACTCTGTCAGCCTTGCCCTGCCAGCCTTCCCCTGCCAGCCTAGCCCTCAGTCTAGTTCTGCTAATCTTGCCCTCTCAGCCTTACCCTGCCACCTGATCCCTCACCTGGGACCTGACAACCTAGCCCTACCTTACCCCTGAACGACTAGCCTCAGCCTAGCCCTGACATCTTTCCCTGTCAGCCTTGCCCTGCCAGCCTTCCCCTTCCAGCCTAGCCCTACCCTGAGGCCTGACAGCCTAGCCCTCACAGACTACCGCTCACAGTCTAGGCCTGCCAGCCTTGCCCTGTCAGCTTACTCCTCACAGCCTTGCATTGCATCCTAGCTCTGACAGACTACGCCTGGCAGCCTTGCCCTGCCAGCATAGCCCTAACCTTAGCCCTGACAGAGAAGCCCTCAGTCTAGCCCTGCCAATCTTGCCCTGTGAGCCTTACCCTAACCTTACTTTCACAGTCTAGCCCTGCCAGCATAGCCCTGCCATCCTAGCCCTGCGAGCCTTTTCCTATGAGTCTTGCCCTGGCAGCCTTGCCCTGGCGGCCTACTCCTCACTGTTCTACGCCTGAACGCTTAGCCTTCACAGTCTAGCCCTGACAGCCTACTGCTAATCTTAGTCCTGCAAGCCTAGCCCTCGTACTCTAGCCTGCAAGCCTACCCTCCGTCTAGCCCTGCCAGCCTGCCCTCAGTCTAGCCCTCTGTCTGGCGCTGTGAGCCTAATCCTCAGGCTGACCCTGCCAGCCTAGCCCTCAGTCTAGTTCTGGCAATCTTGCCCTCTCAGTCATACCCTGCCAGCCTAGCCCTACCCTGAGGCCTGACAGACTAGCCCTCAGTCTGGCCCTGCCAATCTTACCCTGTCAGCCTTGCCCTGCCAGCCTTCCCCTGCCAGGCTAGCACTACCCTGAGACCTGGCAGCCTAGCCCTAACCTTAGTCCTACCATTAGCCCTGACCGCCTACCCTTACACACTACCGCTCACAGTCTAGCCCTGCCAGCCTAGCCCTCAGTCTAGTTCTGCTAATCTTGTCCTCTCAGTCTTGCCCTGCCAGCTGATCCCTCACCTGGGACCTGACAACCTAGCGCTACCTTACCCCTGAACGACTAGCCCTCAGCCTAGCCCTACCCTGAGACCTGGCAGCCTAGCCCTGACAGACTACCGCTCACAGTCTAGCCCTGCCAGCCTTGCCCTGTCAGCTTAGTCCTCACAGCCTTGCTCTGCCAGCCTAGCCCTGACACACTACCCCTGCCAGCATAGCCCTAACCTTAGCCCTGACAGAGAAGCCCTCAGTCTACACCTGCCAATCTTGCCCTGTCAGCCTTACCCTAACCTTATCTTCACAGTCTAGCTCTGCCAGCATAGCCCTCAGTCTAGTTCTGCCAATCTTGCCCTCTCAGCCTTACCGCTGCCAGCCTAGCCCTACCCTGAGGCCTGACAGACTAGCCCTCAGTCTGGCCCTGCCAATCTTACCCTGTCAGCCTTGCCCTGCCAGCATTCCCCTGCCACCCTAGCCCTACCCTGAGACCTGGCAGCCTAGCCCTCACAGACTACCGCTCACAGTCTAGGCCTGCCAGCCTTGCCCTGTCAGCTTAGTCCTCACAGCCTTGCTCTGCCAGCCTAGCCCTGACACACTACCCCTGCCAGCATAGCCCTAACCTTAGCCCTGACAGAGAAGCCCTCAGTCTACACCTGCCAATCTTGCCCTGTCAGCCTTACCCTAACCTTATCTTTCACAGTCTAGCTCTGCCAGCCTTCCCTCAGTCTAGTTCTGCCAATCTTGCCCTCTCAGCCTTACCCTGCCAGCCTAGCCCTACCCTGAGGCCTGACAGACTAGCCCTCAGTCTGGCCCTGCCAATCTTACCCTGTCAGCCTTGCCCTGCCAGCCTTCCCCTGCCAGCCTAGCCCTACCCTGAGACCTGGCAGCCTAGCCCTGCCAGCCTTGCCCTGTCAGCTTAGTCCTCACAGCCTTGCTCTGACAGCCTAGCCCTGACAGACTACCCCTGACAGCCTTGCCCTGCCAGCATAGCCCTAACCTTAGCCCTGACAGAGAAGCCCTCAGTCTAGCCCTGCCAAACTTGCCCTGTCAGCCTTACCCTAACCTTATCTTTCACAGTCTAGCCCTGCCATACTAGCCCTGCGAGCCTTTTCCTATGAGCCTTGCCCTGGCAGCCTTGCCCTGGCAGCCTAGTCCTCACTGTTCTAAGCCTGAACGCTTACCCTTCACAATCTAGCCCTGACAGCCTACCGCTAACCTTAGTCCTGCAAGCCTAGCGCTCGTACTCTAGCCCTGCCAGCCTGCCTTCATTCTAGCCCTCTGTCCTGTCCTGTGAGCCTAGCCCTCAGTCTAGCCCTGCCAATCTTGCCCTCTCAGCCTAACCCTAACCTTAGCTTTCACAGTCTAACCCTGCCAGCATAGCCCTGCCATCCTAGCCCTGCGAGCCTTTCCTATGAACCTTGCCCTGGCAGACTTGCCCTGGCAGCCTAGTCCTCACTGTTCTACGCCTGAACGCTTAGCCTTCACAATCTAGCCCTGACAGCCTACCGCTAACCTTAGTCCTGCAAGCCTAGCCTTCGTACCCCAGCCCTGCCAGACTACCCTCAGTCTAGCCCTGCCAGCCTGCCCTCAGTCTAGTTCTGCCAATCTTGCCCTCTCAGCCTAACCCTAACCTTAGCTTTCACAGTCTAACCCTGCCAGCATAGCCCTGCCATCCTAGCCCTGCCATCCAAGCCCTGCGAGCCTTTTCCTATGAACCTTACCCTGCAGCATTGCCCTGGCAGCCTAGTCCTCACTGTTCTAAGCCTGAACGCTTAGCCTTCACAATCTAGCCCTGACAGCCTACCGCTAACCTTAGTCCTGCAAGCCTAGCCTTCGTACCCTAGCCCTGCCAGACTACCCTCAGTCTAGCCCTGCCAGCCTGCCCTCAGTCTAGTTCTGCCAATCTTGCCCTCTCAGCCTTACCCTGCCAGCCTAGCCCTACCCTGAGGCCTGACAGACTACCCCTCAGTCTGGCCCTGCCAATCTTACCCTGTCAGCCTTGCCCTGCCAGCCTTCCCCTGCCAGCCTAGCCCTACCCTGAGACTTGGCAGCCTAGCCCTGACAGACTACCGCTCACAGTCTAGCCCTGCCAGCCTTGCCCTGTCAGCTTAGTCCTCACAGCCTTGCTCTGACAGCCTAGCCCTGACAGACTACCCCTGACAGCCTTGCCCTGCCAGCATAGCCCTAACCTTAGCCCTGACAGAGAAGCCCTCAGTCTAGCCCTGCCAATCTTGCCCTGTCAGCCTTACCCTAACCTTATCTTTCACAGTCTAGCCCTGCCAGCATAGCCCTGCCACCCTAGCCCTGCGAGCCTTTTCCTATGAGCCTTGCCCTGGCAGCCTTGCACTGGCAGCCTAGTCCTCACTGTTCTAAGCCTGAACGCTTAGCCTTCACAATCTAGCCCTGACAGCCTACTGCTAACCTTAGTCCTGCAAGCCTAGCCCTCGTACTCTAGCCCTGCCAGCCTGCCCTCAGTCGAGCCCTCTGTCTGGTCCTGTGAGCCTAGTCCTCACTCTGACCCTGCCAGCCTAGCCCTCATTCTAGCCCTGCCAATCTTGCCCTCTCAGCCTTACCCTAACCTTATCTTTCACAGTCTAGCCCTGCCAGCATAGCCCTGCCATCCTAGCCCTGCCATCCTAGCCCTGTGAGACTTTTCCTATGAGCCTTGCCCTGGCAGCCTTGCCCTGGCAGCCTAGTCCTCACTGTTCTACGCCTGAACGCTTCGCCCTCACAGTCTACCCCTGACAGCCTACCGCTAACCTTAGCCCTGCAAGCCTAGCCCTCGTACTCTAGCCCTGCCAACCTACCCTCAGTCTAGCCCTGCCAGCCTGTTCTCAGTCTAGTTCTGCCAATCTTGCCCTCTCAGCCTTACCCTGCCAGCATAGCTCTACCCTGATGCCTGACAGACTAGCCCTCAGTCTGGCCCTGCCAATCTTACCCTGTCAGCCTTGCCCTGCCAGCCTTCCCCTGCCAGCCTAGCCCTACCCTAAGACCTGGCAGCCTAGCCCTGACAGACTACCGATCACAGTCTAGCCCTGCCAAACTTGCCCTGTGAGCTTAGTCCTCACAGCCTTGCTCTGCCAGCCAATCCCTGACAGACTACCCCTGGCAGCCTTCCCTGCCAGCCTTGCCCTGCCAACATACCCTAACCTTAGCCCTGACAGAGAAGCCCTCAGTCTACGCCTGCCAATCTTGCCCTGTCAGCCTTACCCTAACCTTATCTTTCACAGTCTAGCCCTGCCAGCATAGCCCTCACTCTACTTCTGCCAATCTTGCCCTCTCAGCCTTACCCTGCCAGCCTAGCCCTACCCTGAGGCCTGACAGACTAGCCCTCACTCAGGCCCTGCCAATCTTACCCTGTCAGCCTTGCCCTGCCAGCCTTCCCCTGCCAGCGTAGCCCTACCCTGAGACCTGGCAGCCTAGCCCTGACAAACTACCGCTCACAGTCTAGCCCTGCCAGCCTTGCCCTGTCAGCTAGTCCTTACAGCCTTGCTCTGCAAACCTAGCCCTCACATACTAGCCTGACAGCCTTGCCCTGCCAGCATAGCCCTAACCTTAGCCCTGACAAAGAAGCCCTCAGTCTAGCCCTGCCAATCTTGCCCTGTCAGCCTTACCCTAACCTTATCTTGCACAGTCTAGCCCTGAGAGGACAGCCCTGCCATCCTAGCCCTGCCAGCCTTTTCCTATGAGCCTTCCCCTGGCAGCCTTGCCCTGGCACCTTAGTCCTCACTGTTCTACGCCTGAACGCTTAGCCTTCACAGTCTAGCCCTGACAGCCTACCGCTAACCTTAGTCCTGCAAGCCTAGCCCTCGTACTCTAGCCCTGCCACCCTGCCCTCAGTCTAGCCCTCTTTCTGGCCCTGTGCCTAGTCCTCAGTCTGACCCTGCCAGCCTACCCTCACTCTAGTTCTGCCAATCTTGCCCTCTCAGCCTTACCCTGCCAGCCTAGCCCTACCCTGAGGACTGACAGACTAGCCCTCAGTCTGGCCCTGCCAATCTTACCCTATCAGCCTTGCCCTGCCAGCCTTCCCCTGCCAGCCTAGCCCTACCCTGAGACCTGGCAGCCTAGCCCTAACCTTAGCCCTGACCGCCTAGCCCTGACAGACTACCGCTCACAGTCTGGCCCTGCCAGCCTTGCCCTGCCAACCTTGCTCTGCCAACTTTGCCCTCCCAGCATAGCCCTGACAGAGAAGCCGTCAGTCTAGCCCTGCCAATCTTGCCCTGTCAGCCTTACCCTAACCTTATCTTTCACAGTCTAGCCCTGCCATCCTAGCCCTGCGAGTCTTTCCTATGAGCCTTACCCTGGCAGCCTTGCCCTGGCAGCCTAGTCCTCACTGTTCTAAGCCTGAACGCTTAGCCTTCACAATCTAGCCCTGACAGCCTACCGCTAACCTTCGTCCTGCAAGCCTAGCCCTCGTACTCTAGCCCTGCCAGCCTACCCTCAGTCTCGCCCTGCCAGCCTGCCCTCAGTCTAGGCCTGTCTGGTCCTGTGAGCCTAGTCCTCAGTCTGACCCTGCCAGCCTAGCCCTCATTCCAGCCCTGCAAATCTTGCCCTCTCAGTCTTACCCTAACCTTATCTTTCACAGTCTAGCCCTGCCAGCATAGCCCTGCCATCCTAGCCCTGCGAGCCTTTTCCTATGAGCCTTGCCCTGACAGCCTTTCCCTGACAGCCTAGTCCTCACTGTTCTATGCCTGAACGCTTAGCCTTCACAGTCTAGCCCTGACAGCCTACCGCTAACTTTAGTCCTGCAAGCCTATCCCTCGTATCTAGCCCTGTGAGCCTGCCCTCAGTCTAGCCCTCTGTCTGGCGCTGTGAGCCTAGTCCTCAGGCTGACCCTGCCAGGCTAGCCCTCAGTCTAGTTCTGGCAATCTTGCCCTCTCAGTCTTATCCTGCCAGCCTAGCCCTACCCTGAGGCCTGACAGACTAGCCCTCAGTCTGGCCCTGCCAATCTTGCCCTGTCAGCCTTGGCCTGCCAGCCTTCCCCTGCCAGCCTTCCCCTGCCAGCCTTCCCCTGCCAGGCTAGCCCTACCCTGAGATCTGGCAGCCTAGCCCTAACCTTAGCCCTGACCGCCTAGCCCTGACAGACTACCGCTCACAGTCTAGCCCTGGCAGCCTAGCCCTCAGTCTAGTTCTGCCAATCTTGCCCTGTCAGCCTTACCCGGCCAGCTGATCCCTCACCTGGGACCTGACACCCTAGCCCTAACTGACCCCTGAAAGACTAGCCCTCAGTCTACCCTGCCAATCTTTCCCTATCAGCCTTGCCCTGCCAGCCTTTCCCTGCCAGCCTAGCCCTACCCTGAGACCTGGCAGCCTAGCCCTAACCTTAGCCCTGACCGACTAACCCTGACAGACTACCGCTCACAGTCTAGCCCTGCCAGCCTTGCCCTGTCAGCTTAGTCCTCACAGCCTTGCTCTGCCAGCCTAGCCCTGACACGCTACCCCTGCCAGCCTTGCCCTGCCAGCATAGCCCTAACCTTAGCCCTGACAGAGAAGCCCTCAGTCTATCCCTGCCAATCTTGCCCTGTCACCCTTACCCTGACCTTATCTTTCACAGTCTAGCCCTGCCATCCTAGCCCTGCGAGCCTTTTCCTATGAGCCTTGCCCTGGCAGCCTTGCCCTGGCAGCCTAGTCCTCACTGTTCTACGCCTGAACGCTTAGCCTTCACAATCTAGCCCTGACAGCCTACCGCTAACCTTAGTCCTGCAAGCCTAGCCCTCGTACTCTAGCCCTGCCAGCCTGCCCTCAGTCTAGCCCTCTGTCTGGTCCTGTGACCCTAGTCCTCAGTCTGACCCTGCCAGCCTACTCCTCAGTCTAGCCCTGCCAGCCTTCCCTGTCTAGTTTTGCCAATCTTCCCCTCTCAGCCTTACCCTAACCTTATCTTTCACAGTCTAGCCCTGCCGGCATAGCCCTGCCATCCTAGCCCTGCGATACTAGCCCTGCCGTCCTAGCCCTGCGAGCCTTTTCCTATGAGCCTTGCCCTGGAAACCTTGCCCTGGCAGCCGAGTCCTCACTGTTCTACGCCTGAACGCTTAGCCTTCACAATCTAGCCCTGACAGCCTACCGCTACCTTAGTCCTGCATGCCTAACCCTCGTATTCTAGCCCTGCGAGCCTGCCCTCAGTCTAGCCCTCTGTCTGGCGCTGTGAGCCTAGTCCTCAGTCTGACCCTGCCAGCCTAGCCCTCAGTCTGACCCTGCCAGCCTAGCCCTCATTCTAGTTCTGCCCACCTTGCCCTCTCAGCCTTACCCTGCCAGCCTAGCCCTACCCTGGGGCTGACAGACTAGCCCTCAGTCTGGCCCTGCCAATCTTACCCTGTCAGCCTTACACTGTCAGCCTAGCCGTACCCTGAGGACTCACAGACTAGCCGTCACTCTAGCCCTGACAACCAAGCCCTCAGTCTCACCCTGCCAATCTTACCCTATCAGCCTTCCTCTGCCAGCCTAGCCCTACCCTGAGACCTGGCAGCATAGCCCTAACCTTAGCCCTGACCACCTAGCCCTGACAGACTACCGCTCACAGTCTAGCCGTGCCAGTCGAGCCCTCAATCTAGTTCTGCCAATCTTACCCTCTCAGCCATACCCTGCCAGCTGATCCCTCACCTGGGACCTGACACCCTAGCCCTACCTTACCCCTGAACGACTAGCCCTCAGCCTAGCCCTGCCAATCTTTCCCTGTCAGCCTTGCCCTGCCAGCCTTCCCCTGCCAACCTAGCGCTACCCTGAGACCTGGCAGCCTAGCCCTAACCTTAGCCCTGACCGCCTAGCCCTGACCGACTACCGCTCACAGTATAGCCCTGCCAGCCTTGCCCTGTCATCTTAGTCCTCACTGCCTTGCTCTGCCAGCATAGCCCTGACAGACTACCACTGCCAGCCTAGCCCTGCCAGCCTTACCCTGCCAGCCTTGCCCTGCCAGCATAGCCCTAACCTTAGCCCTGACAGACAAACCCTCAGTCTATCCCTGCCAATCTTGCCCTGTCAGCCTTACCCTAACTTATCTTTCACAGCCTAGCCCTGCCGGCATAGCCCTGCCATCCTAGCCCTGCGATACTAGCCCTGCCATCCTAGCCCTGCGAGCCTTTTCCTATGAGCCTTACCCTGGCAGTCTTTCCCTGGCGGCCTAGTCCTCACTGTTCTACGCCTGAACGCTTAGCCTTCACAGTCTAGCCCTGACAGCCTACCGCTAAACTTAGTCCTGACAGCCTCGCCCTTGTACTCTAGCCCTGCGAGCCTACCCTCAGTCTAGCCCTCTATCTGGCTGTGTAAGCCTAGTCCTCATTTGACCCTGCCAGCCTAGCCCTCAGTCTAGTTCTGCCAATCTTGCCCTCTCCGTCTTACCCTGCCAGCCTAGCCCTACCCTGAGGCCTGACAGACTAGCCCTCAGTCTGGCCCTGCCAATCTTACCCTGTCAGCCTGGCCCTGCCAGCCTTCCCCTGCCAGCCTAGCCCTGCCAGCATAGCCCTGACAGAGAAGCCCTCAGTCTAGCCCAGCCAATCTTGCCCTCTCAGCCTTACCCTAACCTTATCTTTCACAGTCTAACCCTGCCAGCATAGCCCTGCCAACCTAGCCCTGCCATCCTGGCCCTACGAACCTTTTTCTATGAGCCTTCCCTGGCAGCCTTGCCCTGGGATCCTAGTCCTCACTGTTCTATGCCTGAACGCTTCGCCTTCACAGTCTAGCCCTGACAGCCTACCGCTAACCTTAGTCCTGCAAGCCTAGCCCTAGTACTCTAGCTCTGCCAACCTACCCTCAGTCTAGTTCTGCCAATCTTGCCCTCTCAGCCTTACCCTGCCAGCCTAGCCCTACCCTGAGGCCTGACAGACTAGCCCTCAGTCTGGCCCTGCCAATCTTACTCTGTCAGCCTTGCCCTGCCAGCCTTCCCCTGCCAGCCTAGCCCTCAGTCTAGTTCTGCTAATCTTGCCCTCTCAGCCTTACCCTGCCACCTGATCCCTCACCTGGGACCTGACAACCTAGCCCTACCTTACCCCTGAACGACTAGCCCTCAGCCTAGCCCTGACATCTTTCCCTGTCAGCCTTGCCCTGCCAGCCTTCCCCTTCCAGCCTAGCCCTACCCTGAGGCCTGACAGCCTAGCCCTCACAGACTACCGCTCACAGTCTAGGCCTGCCAGCCTTGCCCTGTCAGCTTACTCCTCACAGCCTTGCATTGCCATCCTAGCTCTGACAGACTACGCCTGGCAGCCTTGCCCTGCCAGCATAGCCCTAACCTTAGCCCTGACAGAGAAGCCCTCAGTCTAGCCTGCCAATCTTGCCCTGTGAGCACTTAACCTTATATCTTTCACAGTCTAGCCCTGCCAGCATAGCCCTGCCATCCTAGCCCTGCGAGCCTTTTCCTATGAGTCTTGCCCTGGCAGCCTTGCCCTGGCGGCCTACTCCTCACTGTTCTACGCCTGAACGCTTAGCCTTCACAGTCTAGCCCTGACAGCCTACTGCTAATCTTAGTCCTGCAAGCCTAGCCCTCGTACTCTAGCCCTGCAAGCCTACCCTCCGTCTAGCCCTGCCAGCCTGCCCTCAGTCTAGCCCTCTGTCTGGCGCTGTGAGCCTAATCCTCAGGCTGACCCTGCCAGCCTAGCCCTCAGTCTAGTTCTGGCAATCTTGCCCTCTCAGTCATACCCTGCCAGCCTAGCCCTACCCTGAGGCCTGACAGACTAGCCCTCAGTCTGGCCCTGCCAATCTTACCCTGTCAGCCTTGCCCTGCCAGCCTTCCCCTGCCAGGCTAGCACTACCCTGAGACCTGGCAGCCTAGCCCTAACCTTAGTCCTACCATTAGCCCTGACCGCCTACCCTTACACACTACCGCTCACAGTCTAGCCCTGCCAGCCTAGCCCTCAGTCTAGTTCTGCTAATCTTGTCCTCTCAGTCTTGCCCTGCCAGCTGATCCCTCACCTGGGACCTGACAACCTAGCGCTACCTTACCCCTGAACGACTAGCCCTCAGCCTAGCCCTACCCTGAGACCTGGCAGCCTAGCCCTGACAGACTACCGCTCACAGTCTAGCCCTGCCAGCCTTGCCCTGTCAGCTTAGTCCTCACAGCCTTGCTCTGCCAGCCTAGCCCTGACCACTACCCCTGCCAGCATAGCCCTAACCTTAGCCCTGACAGAGAAGCCCTCAGTCTACACCTGCCAATCTTGCCCTGTCAGCCTTACCCTAACCTTATCTTTCACAGTCTAGCTCTGCCAGCATAGCCCTCAGTCTAGTTCTGCCAATCTTGCCCTCTCAGCCTTACCCTGCCAGCCTAGCCCTACCCTGAGGCCTGACAGACTAGCCCTCAGTCTGGCCCTGCCAATCTTACCCTGTCAGCCTTGCCCTGCCAGCCTTCCCCTGCCAGCCTAGCCCTACCCTGAGACCTGGCAGCCTAGCCCTGCCAGCCTTGCCCTGTCAGCTTAGTCCTCACAGCCTTGCTCTGACAGCCTAGCCCTGACAGACTACCCCTGACAGCCTTGCCCTGCCAGCATAGCCCTAACCTTAGCCCTGACAGAGAAGCCCTCAGTCTAGCCCTGCCAAACTTGCCCTGTCAGCCTTACCCTAACCTTATCTTTCCACAGTCTAGCCCTGCCATACTAGCCCTGCGAGCCTTTTCCTATGAGCCTTGCCCTGGCAGCCTTGCCCTGGCAGCCTAGTCCTCACTGTTCTAAAGCCTGAACGCTTACCTTCACAATCTAGCCCTGACAGCCTACCGCTAACCTTAGTCCTGCAAGCCTAGCGCTCGTACTCTAGCCCTGCCAGCCTGCCTTCATTCTAGCCCTCTGTCCTGTCCTGTGAGCCTAGCCCTCAGTCTAGCCCTGCCAATCTTGCCCTCTCAGCCTAACCCTAACCTTAGCTTTCACAGTCTAACCCTGCCAGCATAGCCCTGCCATCCTAGCCCTGCGAGCCTTTTCCTATGAACCTTGCCCTGGCAGACTTGCCCTGGCAGCCTAGTCCCTCACTGTTCTACGCCTGAACGCTTAGCCTTCACAATCTAGCCCTGACAGCCTACCGCTAACCTTAGTCCTGCAAGCCTAGCCTTCGTACCCCAGCCCTGCCAGACTACCCTCAGTCTAGCCCTGCCAAGCCTGCCCTCAGTCTAGTTCTGCCAATCTTGCCCTCTCAGCCTAACCCTAACCTTAGCTTTCACAGTCTAACCCTGCCAGCATAGCCCTGCCATCCTAGCCCTGCCATCCAAGCCCTGCGAGCCTTTTCCTATGAACCTTACCCTGGCAGCATTGCCCTGGCAGCCTAGTCCTCACTGTTCTAAGCCTGAACGCTTAGCCTTCACAATCTAGCCCTGACAGCCTACCGCTAAACCTTAGTCCTGCAAGCCTAGCCTTCGTACCCTAGCCCTGCCAGACTACCCTCAGTCTAGCCCTGCAGCCTGCCCTCAGTCTAGTTCTGCCAATCTTGCCCTCTCAGCCTTACCTGCCAGCTCTAGCCCTACCCTGAGGCCTGACAGACTACCCCTCAGTCTGGCCCTGCCAATCTTACCCTGTCAGCCTTGCCCTGCCAGCCTTCCCCTGCCAGCCTAGCCCTACCTGAGACTTGGCAGCCTAGCCCTGACAGACTACCGCTCACAGTCTAGCCCTGCCAGCCTTGCCCTGTCAGCTTAGTCCTCACAGCCTTGCTCTGACAGCCTAGCCCTGACAGACTACCCCTGACAGCCTTGCCCTGCCAGCATAGCCCTAACCTTAGCCCTGACAGAGAAGCCCTCAGTCTAGCCCTGCCAATCTTGCCCTGTCAGCCTTACCGCTAACCTTATCTTTCACAGTCTAGCCCTGCCAGCATAGCCCTGCCACCCTAAGCCCTGCGAGCCTTTTCCTATGAGCCTTGCCCTGGCAGCCTTGCACTGGCAGCCTAGTCCTCACTGTTCTAAGCCTGAACGCTTAGCCTTCACAATCTAGCCCTGACAGCCTACTGCTAACCTTAGTCCTGCAAGCCTAGCCCTCGTACTCTAGCCCTGCCAGCCTGCCTCAGTCGAGCCCTCTGTCTGGTCCTGTGAGCCTAGTCCTCACTCTGACCCTGCCAGCCTAGCCCTCATTCTAGCCCTGCCAATCTTGCCCTCTCAGCCTTACCCTAACCTTATCTTTCACAGTCTAGCCCTGCCAGCATAGCCCTGCCATCCTAGCCCTGCCATCCTAGCCCTGTGAGACTTTTCCTATGAGCCTTGCCCTGGCAGCCTGCCCTGGCAGCCTAGTCCTCACTGTTCTACGCCTGAACGCTTCGCCCTCACAGTCTACCCCTGACAGCCTACCGCTAACCTTAGCCCTGCAAGCCTAGCCCTCGTACTCTAGCCCTGCCAACCTACCTCAGTCTAGCCCTGCCAGCCTGTTCTCAGTCTAGTTCTGCCAATCTTGCCCCTCTCAGCCTTACCCTGCCAGCATAGCTCTAACCCTGATGCCTGACAGACTAGCCCTCAGTCTGGCCCTGCCAATCTTACCCTGTCAGCCTTGCCCTGCCAGCCTTCCCCTGCCAGCCTAGCCCTACCTAAGACCCTGGCAGCCTAGCCCTGACAGCTACCATCACAGTCTAGCCCTGCCAAACTTGCCACTGTGAGCTTAGTCCTCACAGCCTTGCTCTGCCAGCCAATCCCTGACAGACTACCCCTGGCAGCCTTCCCTGCCAGCCTTGCCCTGCCAACATACCCTAACCTTAGCCCTGACAGAGAAGCCCTCAGTCTACGCCTGCCAATCTTGCCCTGTCAGCCTTACCCTAACCTTATCTTTCACAGTCTAGCCCTGCCAGCATAGCCCTCACTCTACTTCTGCCAATCTTGCCCTCTCAGCCTTACCCTGCCAGCCTAGCCCTACCCTGAGGCCTGACAGACTAGCCCTCACTCAGGCCCTGCCAATCTTACCCTGTCAGCCTTGCCCTGCCAGCCTTCCCCTGCCAGCGTAGCCCTACCCTGAGACCTGGCAGCCTAGCCCTGACAAACTACCGCTCACAGTCTAGCCCTGCCAGCCTTGCCCTGTCAGCTAGTCCTTACAGCCTTGCTCTGCAAACCTAGCCCTCACATACTAGCCTGACAGCCTTGCCCTGCCAGCATAGCCCTAACCTTAGCCCTGACAAAGAAGCCCTCAGTCTAGCCCTGCCAATCTTGCCCTGTCAGCCTTACCCTAACCTTATCTTGCACAGTCTAGCCCTGAGAGGACAGCCCTGCCATCCTAGCCCTGCCAGCCTTTTCCTATGAGCCTTCCCCTGGCAGCCTTGCCCTGGCACCTTAGTCCTCACTGTTCTTAAACGCCTGAACGCTAGCCTTCACAGTCTAGCCCTGACAGCCTACCGCTAACCTTAGTCCTGCAAGCCTAGCCCTCGTACTCTAGCCCTGCCACCCTGCCCTCAGTCTAGCCCTCTTTCTGGCCCTGTGCCTAGTCCTAGTCTGACCCTGCCAGCCTACCCTCACTCTAGTTCTGCCAATCTTGCCCTCTCAGCCTTACCCTGCCAGCCTAGCCCTACCCTGAGGACTGACAGACTAGCCCTCAGTCTGGCCCTGCCAATCTTACCCTATCAGCCTTGCCCTGCCAGCCTTCCCCTGCAGCCTAGCCCTACCCTGAGACCTGGCAGCCTAGCCCTAACCTTAGCCCTGACCGCCTAGCCCTGACAGACTACCGCTCACAGTCTGGCCCTGCCAGCCTTGCCCTGCCAACCTTGCTCTGCCAACTTTGCCCTCCCAGCATAGCCCTGACAGAGAAGCCGTCAGTCTAGCCCTGCCAATCTTGCCCTGTCAGCCTTACCCTAACCTTATCTTTCACAGTCTAGCCCTGCCATCCTAGCCCTGCGAGTCTTTCCTATGAGCCTTACCCTGGCAGCCTTGCCCTGGCAGCCTAGTCCTCACTGTTCTAAGCCTGAACGCTTAGCCTTCACAATCTAGCCCTGACAGCCTACCGCTAACCTTCGTCCTGCAAGCCTAGCCCTCGTACTCTAGCCTCTGCCAGCCTACCCTCAGTCTCGCCCTGCCAGCCTGCCCTCAGTCTAGGCCTGTCTGGTCCTGTGAGCCTAGTCCTCAGTCTGACCCTGCCAGCCTAGCCCTCATTCCAGCCCTGCAAATCTTGCCCTCTCAGTCTTACCCTAACCTTATCTTTCACAGTCTAGCCCTGCCAGCATAGCCCTGCCATCCTAGCCCTGCGAGCCTTTTCCTATGAGCCTTGCCCTGACAGCCTTTTCCCTGACAGCCTAGTCCTCACTGTTCTATGCCTGAACGCTTAGCCTTCACAGTCTAGCCCTGACAGCCTACCGCTAACTTTAGTCCTGCAAGCCTATCCTCGTATCTAGCCCTGTGAGCCTGCCCTCAGTCTAGCCCTCTGTCTGGCGCTGTGAGCCTAGTCCTCAGGCTGACCCTGCCAGGCTAGCCCTCAGTCTAGTTCTGGCAATCTTGCCCTCTCAGTCTTATCCTGCCAGCCTAGCCCTACCCTGAGGCCTGACAGACTAGCCCTCAGTCTGGCCCTGCCAATCTTGCCCTGTCAGCCTTGGCCTGCCAGCCTTCCCCTGCCAGCCTTCCCCTGCCAGCCTTCCCCTGCCAGGCTAGCCCTACCCTGAGATCTGGCAGCCTAGCCCTAACCTTAGCCCTGACCGCCTAGCCCTGACAGACTACCGCTCACAGTCTAGCCCTGGCAGCCTAGCCCTCAGTCTAGTTCTGCCAATCTTGCCCTGTCAGCCTTACCCGGCCAGCTGATCCCTCACCTGGGACCTGACACCCTAGCCCTAACTGACCCCTGAAAGACTAGCCCTCAGTCTACCCTGCCAATCTTTCCCTATCAGCCTTGCCCTGCCAGCCTTTCCCTGCCAGCCTAGCCCTACCCTGAGACCTGGCAGCCTAGCCCTAACCTTAGCCTGACCGACTAACCCTGACAGACTACCGCTCACAGTCTAGCCCTGCCAGCCTTGCCCTGTCAGCTTAGTCCTCACAGCCTTGCTCTGCCAGCCTAGCCCTGACACGCTACCCCTGCCAGCCTTGCCCTGCCAGCATAGCCCTAACCTTAGCCCTGACAGAGAAAGCCCTCAGTCTATCCCTGCCAATCTTGCCCTGTCACCCTTACCCTGACCTTATCTTTCACAGTCTAGCCCTGCCATCCTAGCCCTGCGAGCCTTTTCCTATGAGCCTTGCCCTGGCAGCCTTGCCCTGGCAGCCTAGTCCTCACTGTTCTACGCCTGAACGCTTAGCCTTCACAATCTAGCCCTGACAGCCTACCGCTAACCTTAGTCCTGCAAGCCTAGCCCTCGTACTCTAGCCCTGCCAGCCTGCCCTCAGTCTAGCCCTCTGTCTGGTCCTGTGACCCTAGTCCTCAGTCTGACCCTGCAGCCTACTCCTCAGTCTAGCCCTGCCAGCCTTCCCTGTCTAGTTTTGCCAATCTTCCCCTCTCAGCCTTACCCTAACCTTATCTTTCACAGTCTAGCCCTGCCGGCATAGCCCTGCCATCCTAGCCCTGCGATACTAGCCCTGCCGTCCTAGCCTGCGAGCCTTTTCCTATGAGCCTTGCCCTGGAAACCTTGCCCTGGCAGCCGAGTCCTCACTGTTCTACGCCTGAACGCTTAGCCTTCACAATCTAGCCCTGACAGCCTACCGCTACCTTAGTCCTGCATGCCTAACCCTCGTATTCTAGCCGCGAGCCTGCCCTCAGTCTAGCCCTCTGTCTGGCGCTGTGAGCCTAGTCCTCAGTCTGACCCTGCCAGCCTAGCCCTCAGTCTGACCCTGCCAGCCTAGCCCTCATTCTAGTTCTGCCCACCTTGCCCTCTCAGCCTTACCCTGCCAGCCTAGCCCTACCCTGGGGCTGACAGACTAGCCCTCAGTCTGGCCCTGCCAATCTTACCCTGTCAGCCTTACACTGTCAGCCTAGCCGTACCCTGAGGACTCACAGACTAGCCGTCACTCTAGCCCTGACAACCAAGCCCTCAGTCTCACCCTGCCAATCTTACCCTATCAGCCTTCCTCTGCCAGCCTAGCCCTACCCTGAGACCTGGCAGCATAGCCCTAACCTTAGCCCTGACCACCTAGCCCTGACAGACTACCGCTCACAGTCTAGCCGTGCCAGTCGAGCCCTCAATCTAGTTCTGCCAATCTTACCCTCTCAGCCATACCCTGCCAGCTGATCCCTCACCTGGGACCTGACACCCTAGCCCTACCTTACCCCTGAACGACTAGCCCTCAGCCTAGCCCTGCCAATCTTTCCCTGTCAGCCTTGCCCTGCCAGCCTTCCCCTGCCAACCTAGCGCTACCCTGAGACCTGGCAGCCTAGCCCTAACCTTAGCCCTGACCGCCTAGCCCTGACCGACTACCGCTCACAGTATAGCCCTGCCAGCCTTGCCCTGTCATCTTAGTCCTCACTGCCTTGCTCTGCCAGCATAGCCCTGACAGACTACCACTGCCAGCCTAGCCCTGCCAGCCTTACCCTGCCAGCCTTGCCCTGCCAGCATAGCCCTAACCTTAGCCCTGACAGACAAACCCTCAGTCTATCCCTGCCAATCTTGCCCTGTCAGCCTTACCCTAACTTATCTTTCACAGCCTAGCCCTGCCGGCATAGCCCTGCCATCCTAGCCCTGCGATACTAGCCCTGCCATCCTAGCCCTGCGAGCCTTTTCCTATGAGCCTTACCCTGGCAGTCTTTCCCTGGCGGCCTAGTCCTCACTGTTCTACGCCTGAACGCTTAGCCTTCACAGTCTAGCCCTGACAGCCTACCGCTAAACTTAGTCCTGACAGCCTCGCCCTTGTACTCTAGCCCTGCGAGCCTACCCTCAGTCTAGCCCTCTATCTGGCTGTGTAAGCCTAGTCCTCATTTGACCCTGCCAGCCTAGCCCTCAGTCTAGTTCTGCCAATCTTGCCCTCTCCGTCTTACCCTGCCAGCCTAGCCCTACCCTGAGGCCTGACAGACTAGCCCTCAGTCTGGCCCTGCCAATCTTACCCTGTCAGCCTGGCCCTGCCAGCCTTCCCCTGCCAGCCTAGCCTGCCAGCATAGCCCTGACAGAGAAGCCCTCAGTCTAGCCCAGCCAATCTTGCCCTCTCAGCCTTACCCTAACCTTATCTTTCACAGTCTAACCCTGCCAGCATAGCCCTGCCAACCTAGCCCTGCCATCCTGGCCCTACGAACCTTTTCCTATGAGCCTTCCCTGGCAGCCTTGCCCTGGGATCCTAGTCCTCACTGTTCTATGCCTGAACGCTTCGCCTTCACAGTCTAGCCCTGACAGCCTACCGCTAACCTTAGTCCTGCAAGCCTAGCCCTAGTACTCTAGCTCTGCCAACCTACCCTCAGTCTAGTTCTGCCAATCTTGCCCTCTCAGCCTTACCCTGCCAGCCTAGCCCTACCCTGAGGCCTGACAGACTAGCCCTCAGTCTGGCCCTGCCAATCTTACTCTGTCAGCCTTGCCCTGCCAGCCTTCCCCTGCCAGCCTAGCCTCAGTCTAGTTCTGCTAATCTTGCCCTCTCAGCCTTACCCTGCCACCTGATCCCTCACCTGGGACCTGACAACCTAGCCCTACCTTACCCCTGAACGACTAGCCCTCAGCCTAGCCCTGACATCTTTCCCTGTCAGCCTTGCCCTGCCAGCCTTCCCCTTCCAGCCTAGCCCTACCCTGAGGCCTGACAGCCTAGCCCTCACAGACTACCGCTCACAGTCTAGGCCTGCCAGCCTTGCCCTGTCAGCTTACTCCTCACAGCCTTGCATTGCCATCCTAGCTCTGACAGACTACGCCTGGCAGCCTTGCCCTGCCAGCATAGCCCTAACCTTAGCCCTGACAGAGAAGCCCTCAGTCTAGCCCTGCCAATCTTGCCCTGTGAGCCTTACCCTAACCTTATCTTTCACAGTCTAGCCCTGCCAGCATAGCCCTGCCATCCTAGCCCTGCGAGCCTTTTCCTATGAGTCTTGCCCTGGCAGCCTTGCCCTGGCGGCCTACTCCTCACTGTTCTACGCCTGAACGCTTAGCCTTCACAGTCTAGCCCTGACAGCCTACTGCTAATCTTAGTCCTGCAAGCCTAGCCCTCGTACTCTAGCCCTGCAAGCCTACCCTCCGTCTAGCCCTGCCAGCCTGCCCTCAGTCTAGCCCTCTGTCTGGCGCTGTGAGCCTAATCCTCAGGCTGACCCTGCCAGCCTAGCCCTCAGTCTAGTTCTGGCAATCTTGCCCTCTCAGTCATACCCTGCCAGCCTAGCCCTACCCTGAGGCCTGACAGACTAGCCCTCAGTCTGGCCCTGCCAATCTTACCCTGTCAGCCTTGCCCTGCCAGCCTTCCCCTGCCAGGCTAGCACTACCCTGAGACCTGGCAGCCTAGCCCTAACCTTAGTCCTACCATTAGCCCTGACCGCCTACCCTTACACACTACCGCTCACAGTCTAGCCCTGCCAGCCTAGCCCTCAGTCTAGTTCTGCTAATCTTGTCCTCTCAGTCTTGCCCTGCCAGCTGATCCCTCACCTGGGACCTGACAACCTAGCGCTACCTTACCCCTGAACGACTAGCCCCTCAGCCTAGCCCTACCCTGAGACCTGGCAGCCTAGCCCTGACAGACTACCGCTCACAGTCTAGCCCTGCCAGCCTTGCCCTGTCAGCTTAGTCCTCACAGCCTTGCTCTGCCAGCCTAGCCCTGACACACTACCCCTGCCAGCATAGCCCTAACCTTAGCCCTGACAGAGAAGCCCTCAGTCTACACCTGCCAATCTTGCCCTGTCAGCCTTACCCTAACCTTATCTTTCACAGTCTAGCTCTGCCAGCATAGCCCTCAGTCTAGTTCTGCCAATCTTGCCCTCTCAGCCTTACCCTGCCAGCCTAGCCCTACCCTGAGGCCTGACAGACTAGCCCTCAGTCTGGCCCTGCCAATCTTACCCTGTCAGCCTTGCCCTGCCAGCCTTCCCCTGCCAGCCTAGCCCTACCCTGAGACCTGGCAGCCTAGCCCTGCCAGCCTTGCCCTGTCAGCTTAGTCCTCACAGCCTTGCTCTGACAGCCTAGCCCTGACAGACTACCCCTGACAGCCTTGCCCTGCCAGCATAGCCCTAACCTTAGCCCTGACAGAGAAGCCCTCAGTCTAGCCCTGCCAAACTTGCCCTGTCAGCCTTACCCTAACCTTATCTTTCACAGTCTAGCCCTGCCATACTAGCCCTGCGAGCCTTTTCCTATGAGCCTGCCCTGGCAGCCTGTGCCCTGGCAGCCTAGTCCTCACTGTTTCTAAGCCTGAACGCTTACCCTTCACAATCTAGCCCTGACAGCCTACCGCTAACCTTAGTCTGCAAGCCTAGCGCTCGTACTCTAGCCCTGCCAGCCTTGCCTTTCATTCTAGCCCTCTGTCCTGTCCTGTGAGCCTAGCCCTCAGTCTAGCCTGCCAATCTTGCCCTCTCAGCCTAAACCCTAACCTTAGCTTTCACAGTCTAACCCTGCCAGCATAGCCCTGCCATCCTAGCCCTGCGAGCCTTTTCCTATGAACCTTGGCCCTGGCCAGACTTGCCCTGGCAGCCTAGTCCTCACTGTTCTACGCCTGAACGCTTAGCCTTCACAATCTAGCCCTGACAGCCTACCGCTAACCTTAGTCCTGCAAGCCTAGCCTTCGTACCCCAGCCCTGCCAGACTTACCCTCAGTCTAGCCCTGCCAGCCTGCCCTCAGTCTAGTTCTGCAATCTTGCCCTCTCAGCCTAACCCTAACCTTAGCTTTCACAGTCTAACCTGCCAGCATAGCCCTGCCATCCTAGCCCTGCCATCCAAGCCCTGCGAGCCTTTTCCTATGAACCTTACCCTGCAGCAATTGCCCTGGCAGCCTAGTCCTCACTGTTCTAAGCCTGAACGCTTAGCCTTCACAATCTAGCCCTGACAGCCTACCTGCTAACCTTAGTCCTGCAAGCCTAGCCTTCGTACCTAGCCCTGCCAGACTACCCTCAGTCTAGCCTGCCAGCCTGCCCTCAGTCTAGTTCTGCCAATCTTGCCCTCTTCAGCCTTACCCTGCCAGCCTAGCCCTACCTGAGGCCTGACAGACTACCCCTCAGTCTGGCCCTGCAATCTTACCCTGTCAGCCTTGCCCGTCCTGCCAGCCTTCCCCTGCCAGCCTAGCCCTACCCTGAGACTTGGCAGCCTAGCCCTGACAGACTACCGCTCACAGTCTAGCCCTGCCAGCCTTGCCCTGTCAGCTTAGTCCTCACAGCCTTGCTCTGACAGCCTAGCCCTGACAGACTACCCCTGACAGCCTTGCCTGCCAGCATAGCCCTAACCTTAGCCCTGACAGAGAAGCCCTCAGTCTAGCCCTGCCAATCTTGCCCTGTCAGCCTTACCCTAACCTTATCTTTCACAGTCTAGCCCTGCCAGCATAGCCCTGCCACCTAGCCCTGCGAGCCTTTTCCTATGGCCTTGCCCTGGCAGCCTTGCACTGCAGCCTAGTCCTCACTGTTCTAAGCCTGAACGCTTAGCCTTCACAATCTAGCCCTGACAGCCTACTGCTAACCTTAGTCCTGCAAGCCTAGCCCTCGTACTCTAGCCCTGCCAGCCTGCCCTCAGTCGAGCCCTCTGTCTGGTCCTGTGAGCCTAGTCCTCACTCTGACCCTGCCAGTCTAGCCCTCATTCTAGCCCTGCCAATCTTGCCCTCTCAGCCTTAACCCTAACCTTATCTTTCACAGTCTAGCCCCTGCCAGCATAGCCCTGCCATCCTAGCCCTGCCATCCTAGCCCTGTGAGACTTTTCCTATGAGCCTTGCCCTGGCAGCCTTGCCCTGGCAGCCTAGTCCTCACTGTTCTACGCCTGAACGCTTCGCCCTCACAGTCTACCCCTGACAGCCTACCTAAACCTTAGCCCTGCAAGCCTAGCCTCGTACTCTAGCCCTGCCAAACCTACCCTCAGTCTAGCCCTGCCAGCCTGTTCTCAGTCTTAGTTCTGCCAATCTTGCCCTCTCAGCCTTACCCTGCCAGCATAGCTCTACCCTGATGCCTGACAGACTAGCCCTCAGTCTGGCCCTGCCAATCTTACCCTGTCAGCCTTGCCCTGCCAGCCTTCCCCTGCCAGCCTAGCCCTACCCTAAGACCTGGCAGCCTAGCCCTGACAGACTACCGATCACAGTCTAGCCCTGCCAAACTTGCCCTGTGAGCTTAGTCCTCACAGCCTTTGCTCTGCCAGCCAATCCCTGACAGACTACCCCTGGCAGCCTTCCCTGCCAGCCTTGCCCTGCCAACATTACCCTAACCTTAGCCCTGACAGAGAAGCCCTCAGTCTACGCCTGCCAATCTTGCCCTGTCAGCCTTACCCTAACCTTATCTTTCACAGTCTAGCCCTGCCAGCATAGCCCTCACTCTACTTCTGCCAATCTTGCCCTCTCAGCCTTACCCTGCCAGCCTAGCCCTACCCTGAGGCCTGACAGACTAGCCCTCACTCAGGCCCTGCCAATCTTACCCTGTCAGCCTTGCCCTGCCAGCCTTCCCCCTGCCAGCGTAGCCCTACCTGAGACCTGGCAGCCTAGCCCTGACAAACTACCGCTCACAGTCTAGCCCTGCCAGCCTTGCCCTGTCAGCTAGTCCTTACAGCCTTGCTCTGCAAACCTAGCCCCACATACTAGCCTGACAGCCTTGCCCTGCCAGCATAGCCCTAACCTTAGCCCTGACAAAGAAGCCCTCAGTCTAGCCCTGCCAATCTTGCCCTGTCAGCCTACCCTAACCTTATCTTGCACAGTCTAGCCCTGAGAGGACAGCCCTGCCATCCTAGCCCTGCCAGCCTTTTCCTATGAGCCTTCCCCTGGCAAGCCTTGCCCTGGCACCTTAGTCCTCACTGTTCTACGCCTGAACGCTTAGCCTTCACAGTCTAGCCCTGACAGCCTACCGCTAACCTTAGTCCTGCAAGCCTAGCCCTCGTACTCTAGCCCTGCCACCCTGCCCTCAGTCTAGCCCTCTTTCTGGCCCTGTGCCTAGTCCTCAGTCTGACCCTGCCAGCCTACCCTCACTCTAGTTCTGCCAATCTTGCCCTCTCAGCCTTACCCTGCCAGCCTAGCCCTACCCTGAGGACTGACAGACTAGCCCTCAGTCTGGCCCTGCCAATCTTACCCTATCAGCCTTGCCCTGCCAGCCTTCCCCTGCCAGCCTAGCCCTACCCTGAGACCTGGCAGCCTAGCCCTAACCTTAGCCCTGACCGCCTAGCCCTGACAGACTACCGCTCACAGTCTGGCCCTGCCAGCCTTGCCCTGCCAACCTTGCTCTGCCAACTTTGCCCTCCCAGCATAGCCCTGACAGAGAAGCCGTCAGTCTAGCCCTGCCAATCTTGCCCTGTCAGCCTTACCCTAACCTTATCTTTCACAGTCTAGCCCTGCCATCCTAGCCTGCGAGTCTTTCCTATGAGCCTTACCCTGGCAGCCTTGCCCTGGCAGCCTAGTCCTCACTGTTCTAAGCCTGAACGCTTAGCCTTCACAATCTAGCCCTGACAGCCTACCGCTAACCTTCGTCCTGCAAGCCTAGCCCTCGTACTCTAGCCCTGCCAGCCTACCCTCAGTCTCGCCCTGCCAGCCTGCCCTCAGTCTAGGCCTGTCTGGTCCTGTGAGCCTAGTCCTCAGTCTGACCCTGCCAGCCTAGCCCTCATTCCAGCCCTGCAAATCTTGCCCTCTCAGTCTTACCCTAACCTTATCTTTCACAGTCTAGCCCTGCCAGCATAGCCCTGCCATCCTAGCCCTGCGAGCCTTTTCCTATGAGCCTTGCCCTGACAGCCTTTCCCTGACAGCCTAGTCCTCACTGTTCTATGCCTGAACGCTTAGCCTTCACAGTCTAGCCCTGACAGCCTACCGCTAACTTTAGTCCTGCAAGCCTATCCCTCGTATCTAGCCCTGTGAGCCTGCCCTCAGTCTAGCCCTCTGTCTGGCGCTGTGAGCCTAGTCCTCAGGCTGACCCTGCCAGGCTAGCCCTCAGTCTAGTTCTGGCAATCTTGCCCTCTCAGTCTTATCCTGCCAGCCTAGCCCTACCCTGAGGCCTGACAGACTAGCCCTCAGTCTGGCCCTGCCAATCTTGCCCTGTCAGCCTTGGCCTGCCAGCCTTCCCCTGCCAGCCTTCCCCTGCCAGCCTTCCCCTGCCAGGCTAGCCCTACCCTGAGATCTGGCAGCCTAGCCCTAACCTTAGCCCTGACCGCCTAGCCCTGACAGACTACCGCTCACAGTCTAGCCCTGGCAGCCTAGCCCTCAGTCTAGTTCTGCCAATCTTGCCCTGTCAGCCTTACCCGGCCAGCTGATCCCTCACCTGGACCTGACACCCTAGCCCTAACTGACCCCTGAAAGACTAGCCCTCAGTCTACCCTGCCAATCTTTCCCTATCAGCCTTGCCCTGCCAGCCTTTCCTGCCAGCCTAGCCCTACCCTGAGACCTGGCAGCCTAGCCCTAACCTTAGCCCTGACCGACTAACCCTGACAGACTACCGCTCACAGTCTAGCCCTGCCAGCCTTGCCCTGTCAGCTTAGTCCTCACAGCCTTGCTCTGCCAGCCTAGCCCTGACACGCTACCCCTGCCAGCCTTGCCCTGCCAGCATAGCCCTAACCTTAGCCCTGACAGAGAAGCCCTCAGTCTATCCCTGCCAATCTTGCCCTGTCACCCTTACCCTGACCTTATCTTTCACAGTCTAGCCCTGCCATCCTAGCCCTGCGAGCCTTTTCCTATGAGCCTTGCCCTGGCAGCCTTGCCCTGGCAGCCTAGTCCTCACTGTTCTACGCCTGAACGCTTAGCCTTCACAATCTAGCCCTGACAGCCTACCGCTAACCTTAGTCCTGCAAGCCTAGCCCTCGTACTCTAGCCCTGCCAGCCTGCCCTCAGTCTAGCCCTCTGTCTGGTCCTGTGACCCTAGTCCTCAGTCTGACCCTGCCAGCCTACTCCTCAGTCTAGCCCTGCCAGCCTTCCCTGTCTAGTTTTGCCAATCTTCCCCTCTCAGCCTTACCCTAACCTTATCTTTCACAGTCTAGCCCTGCCGGCATAGCCCTGCCATCCTAGCCCTGCGATACTAGCCCTGCCGTCCTAGCCCTGCGAGCCTTTTCCTATGAGCCTTGCCCTGGAAACCTTGCCCTGGCAGCCGAGTCCTCACTGTTCTACGCCTGAACGCTTAGCCTTCACAATCTAGCCCTGACAGCCTACCGCTACCTTAGTCCTGCATGCCTAACCCTCGTATTCTAGCCCTGCGAGCCTGCCCTCAGTCTAGCCCTCTGTCTGGCGCTGTGAGCCTAGTCCTCAGTCTGACCCTGCCAGCCTAGCCTCAGTCTGACCCTGCCAGCCTAGCCCTCATTCTAGTTCTGCCCACCTTGCCCTCTCAGCCTTACCCTGCCAGCCTAGCCCTACCCTGGGGCTGACAGACTAGCCCTCAGTCTGGCCCTGCCAATCTTACCCTGTCAGCCTTACACTGTCAGCCTAGCCGTACCCTGAGGACTCACAGACTAGCCGTCACTCTAGCCCTGACAACCAAGCCCTCAGTCTCACCCTGCCAATCTTACCCTATCAGCCTTCCTCTGCCAGCCTAGCCCTACCCTGAGACCTGGCAGCATAGCCCTAACCTTAGCCCTGACCACCTAGCCCTGACAGACTACCGCTCACAGTCTAGCCGTGCCAGTCGAGCCCTCAATCTAGTTCTGCCAATCTTACCCTCTCAGCCATACCCTGCCAGCTGATCCCTCACCTGGGACCTGACACCCTAGCCCTACCTTACCCTGAACGACTAGCCCTCAGCCTAGCCCTGCCAATCTTTCCCTGTCAGCCTTGCCCTGCCAGCCTTCCCCTGCCAACCTAGCGCTACCCTGAGACCTGGCAGCCTAGCCCTAACCTTAGCCCTGACCGCCTAGCCCTGACCGACTACCGCTCACAGTATAGCCCTGCCAGCCTTGCCCTGTCATCTTAGTCCTCACTGCCTTGCTCTGCCAGCATAGCCCTGACAGACTACCACTGCCAGCCTAGCCCTGCCAGCCTTACCCTGCCAGCCTTGCCCTGCCAGCATAGCCCTAACCTTAGCCCTGACAGACAAACCCTCAGTCTATCCCTGCCAATCTTGCCCTGTCAGCCTTACCCTAACTTATCTTTCACAGCCTAGCCCTGCCGGCATAGCCCTGCCATCCTAGCCCTGCGATACTAGCCCTGCCATCCTAGCCCTGCGAGCCTTTTCCTATGAGCCTTACCCTGGCAGTCTTTCCCTGGCGGCCTAGTCCTCACTGTTCTACGCCTGAACGCTTAGCCTTCACAGTCTAGCCCTGACAGCCTACGCTAAACTTAGTCCTGACAGCCTCGCCCTTGTACTCTAGCCCTGCGAGCCTACCCTCAGTCTAGCCCTCTATCTGGCTGTGTAAGCCTAGTCCTCATTTGACCCTGCCAGCCTAGCCCTCAGTCTAGTTCTGCCAATCTTGCCCTCTCCGTCTTACCCTGCCAGCCTAGCCCTACCCTGAGGCCTGACAGACTAGCCCTCAGTCTGGCCCTGCCAATCTTACCCTGTCAGCCTGGCCCTGCCAGCCTTCCCCTGCCAGCCTAGCCCTGCCAGCATAGCCCTGACAGAGAAGCCCTCAGTCTAGCCCAGCCAATCTTGCCCTCTCAGCCTTACCCTAACCTTATCTTTCACAGTCTAACCCTGCCAGCATAGCCCTGCCAACCTAGCCCTGCCATCCTGGCCCTACGAACCTTTTCCTATGAGCCTTCCCTGGCAGCCTTGCCCTGGGATCCTAGTCCTCACTGTTCTATGCCTGAACGCTTCGCCTTCACAGTCTAGCCCTGACAGCCTACCGCTAACCTTAGTCCTGCAAGCCTAGCCCTAGTACTCTAGCTCTGCCAACCTACCCTCAGTCTAGTTCTGCCAATCTTGCCCTCTCAGCCTTACCCTGCCAGCCTAGCCCTACCCTGAGGCCTGACAGACTAGCCCTCAGTCTGGCCCTGCCAATCTTACTCTGTCAGCCTTGCCCTGCCAGCCTTCCCCTGCCAGCCTAGCCCTCAGTCTAGTTCTGCTAATCTTGCCCTCTCAGCCTTACCCTGCCACCTGATCCCTCACCTGGGACCTGACAACCTAGCCCTACCTTACCCCTGAACGACTAGCCCTCAGCCTAGCCCTGACATCTTTCCCTGTCAGCCTTGCCCTGCCAGCCTTCCCCTTCCAGCCTAGCCCTACCCTGAGGCCTGACAGCCTAGCCCTCACAGACTACCGCTCACAGTCTAGGCCTGCCAGCCTTGCCCTGTCAGCTTACTCCTCACAGCCTTGCATTGCCATCCTAGCTCTGACAGACTACGCCTGGCAGCCTTGCCCTGCCAGCATAGCCCTAACCTTAGCCCTGACAGAGAAGCCCTCAGTCTAGCCCTGCCAATCTTGCCCTGTGAGCCTTACCCTAACCTTATCTTTCACAGTCTAGCCCTGCCAGCATAGCCCTGCCATCCTAGCCCTGCGAGCCTTTTCCTATGAGTCTTGCCCTGGCAGCCTTGCCCTGGCGGCCTACTCCTCACTGTTCTACGCCTGAACGCTTAGCCTTCACAGTCTAGCCCTGACAGCCTACTGCTAATCTTAGTCCTGCAAGCCTAGCCCTCGTACTCTAGCCCTGCAAGCCTACCCTCCGTCTAGCCCTGCCAGCCTGCCCTCAGTCTAGCCCTCTGTCTGGCGCTGTGAGCCTAATCCTCAGGCTGACCCTGCCAGCCTAGCCCTCAGTCTAGTTCTGGCAATCTTGCCCTCTCAGTCATACCCTGCCAGCCTAGCCCTACCCTGAGGCCTGACAGACTAGCCCTCAGTCTGGCCCTGCCAATCTTACCCTGTCAGCCTTGCCCTGCCAGCCTTCCCCTGCCAGGCTAGCACTACCCTGAGACCTGGCAGCCTAGCCCTAACCTTAGTCCTACCATTAGCCCTGACCGCCTACCCTTACACACTACCGCTCACAGTCTAGCCCTGCCAGCCTAGCCCTCAGTCTAGTTCTGCTAATCTTGTCCTCTCAGTCTTGCCCTGCCAGCTGATCCCTCACCTGGACCTGACAACCTAGCGCTACCTTACCCCTGAACGACTAGCCCTCAGCCTAGCCCTACCCTGAGACCTGGCAGCCTAGCCCTGACAGACTACCGCTCACAGTCTAGCCCTGCCAGCCTTGCCCTGTCAGCTTAGTCCTCACAGCCTTGCTCTGCCAGCCTAGCCCTGACACACTACCCCTGCCAGCATAGCCCTAACCTTAGCCCTGACAGAGAAGCCCTCAGTCTACACCTGCCAATCTTGCCCTGTCAGCCTTACCCTAACCTTATCTTTCACAGTCTAGCTCTGCCAGCATAGCCTCAGTCTAGTTCTGCCAATCTTGCCCTCTCAGCCTTACCCTGCCAGCCTAGCCCTACCCTGAGGCCTGACAGACTAGCCCTCAGTCTGGCCCTGCAATCTTACCCTGTCAGCCTTGCCCTGCCAGCATTCCCCCCACCCTAGCCCTACCCTGAGACCTGGCAGCCTAGCCCTCAACAG